>OX638365.1:6795369-6972179 GCA_951812935.1 Hermaeophaga mercurialis | reverse complement strand
AAAGCCAGTGTATATCGCTGATACATTGAATTCAAATGTGGTCGTACTTCGCTCACGGACGAAGTTAAAGAAGGTCGTCCAAAATCGGTCGTTGTGCCGGAAAACATCGATGCTATGAGAAAACCAATTGAAGAAGATCGTCATGTGACATACCGTGAAATCGAGGCATGTATAAGCATTAGTATGACCAGCATACATAAGAAATTGCAAGAACATTTGGGTGTTCCGAAGCAGTCAGCGCGTTGGATCATTTTGCATCATGACAATGCGAGCTCACACACATCAAGTGATTATTTGGACACACAAAAGATCGAATTGATGGGTCATCCGCCTTACAGCCCCGACTTGGCACCTAAAGACTTCTTCTTGTTCCCACAAATTAAAGATAAACTGCGTGGACAACGATTTTCATCGTCCGAAGAAGCGGTTGAGGCCTTCAAAAACCATGTTTTAGAGCCATCATCTTTTGACTGGACAAAGTGCTTTGAAGGGTGGTTCAATCGCATGCAAAAGCGTATAAAGCTTAAAGGCGAATATTTTGAAAAACAATAAATATATTTTTGATAAAATTCATTTTTTCTTTCTTTCTATTCTCAATACATAAATAGCAACCCTCGTAGTTATAAATTATAAATTGATTTTTAATATATTATTATTATAAATACATATTTCATGTTTTAATTCAAATATATGCAAGGCAATATCAAAAACGTTTGTTCGCAATGCCAACTCACTTTTGGTATCTATTTCTTTCTTATTCTCCTGATAAGATTAGGGAGATTTCAATGGAAATTTAAACAGGTTGTATGTACTTAACGTTCATATGTTATTTACCTATTTAAAATTATTATAAAATGTAACAATTTGAATTTTCGACGTTTATCAAAATACACAGAGTGAGTCATTAAAGCGACGCAATTCACTTACTTGTTACAAGCACGAACAATTAAAATGAAGACAAGAACGTTCGAAGGATGTTTTCTTACCTGTGTATAATCCTCTTTTGATGGCAGTATTGTACTGCAGAGACAATTTGCCTAAACTTCGCCCTCGCTTCTTTTTCTTTCATCCTGCCGTGCAGGACCAGATAATCGAAGACTTCGCCTCCCGAAGCGTATTCCATAACCAGGTACAATGTTTTTTCTGTTTCGATAACTTGAAATAGTTTCACTATATTCGGATGGTCTAACATTTTCATTATCCTTACCTATGCAACAAAAATAAAATTGTCTTACCTAAAATGAGTTAAGCGCGCGAGTAGAAAATTTGGTTTAATGAGCCGTACAGCCGAGTGCGGCAATGCCACGACACATACTTCTCTAAATAATTTTTGCAGCGATCCAGGTGTCAGCTGAGTCTTGTCGATGATCTTAATGGCCACTTCTTTCCCTGTAGGCACATGTTTGGCCAATTTGACTTTAGCGAAGTTCCCTTTGCCAATGGTTTTGAGTAATTTATATTTTCCGATGGTTGGTTCGTCGCCCAATCGGGGGCGATTCCGCATCGAGGCGGAACTGCTTCGCGTCGACTCCACTGTACTGTCATTGCTCTGAAACAACAAAAAATACATGTCAGAATTGATTAAAAAAGTGAGTAGAGTCATGATCCAAAAGTTTTCGACGCCACCACAGTTTTCTTCGATTATGTTTATAAAACCATTGGTTATGTAAGAGGTTTTGATGCGAAAAAGCTTTTAGTTTATATTTTATTCAGATAAAATTTGTGTAAAATTAACGGCTATAGTTCTGAAACATCTGAGGTAAATCAAGAAGTCTTTCAAGGGACAATATTGGGATCTCTAATATTGACCTTATAAACATCTTTTTTAATCTGACTTTCCTAACCACACATCATACAATCAACTCTCCGGCTCAATAAAATATATAAGCTCTCCCACTCTATTTAAAAGCAAATTAAAATTATTAGCAGCAGAAATATGTTAATATAGTATAAATAAATTTTTTCCTATGCCATTTTTTAATATTCACTATTTTCGTTTATATATATATAAATAACATGCTATTTCATTCTAATATGAACATTTCTATAGTTATTTTTAAATTAAACTTGAATATTTTTAAAATTATGTGTTATGTAATAATTATTCTAACTTATATAATTGTTATTATAAAAAACGTTTCTTTTTAAACAAACATGTCCTGTATATAGTTTATGTTTCTAGATAATTGTTGTGTTAGAATTACTGTCGAAAAATTATCAGGACGAATTTTTAATTTGAAGGTCGTATGACAAAAGTTTAAATAATCATAACATTGGAATCACTGGAACTATGCATTTAAAATAATATTGTATTTCATTTGCGACATTTACAAATTGACTTGGTTATTATTTGTGATATATTTTAACTGAAAGTAAATAGAATTTTATAGATAAAACAAAAAATTAGCATTTATTTTTCAAAATGAAAATGTTGATCAAAACTAGAAAAGTAAGGAATTTTTATGATTTTTTTAAAAACTTTGGATAGTCGATAACTGTGATTTTTGTCCACATATTGTGATGTCTTGTAAATATCTAATGTTTTTTTTAACTTCAGAACCTACGATTTAATTCAATTTAATCCAAGATTGTTTGATATCGACTTCTTGAAGTAGCGACCTGTCAGAAAAGTGTTTGCACCTCGTAGGGTTATTACCCATTTTAGGGATTAAAGTGTCACTAATAATCCCTAGGGTAAAAAAAATTATCTGTCTAGTACCATTTGAAAATTAAGATATATTTTTATATTTAGCTTATACAAAGTACATAAAAAGTAGATTATTTATATATAAATTAATAAAAAAAGCGTGACACCCATAGACCACGTTCTAGTTACACAATTGACACGGTTTAAATAAACGACAAATCGTTATGGACCAAGTGGGCTACCTTGAGGTACGCCTCCGTAAGAGGAGAAATTTTTACCGGATCGACCCACTCGAGAATCTCTAAATATATATTTTTTCATTTTAATATTAGTGACATACCATATTCGATTTTATCTTTTTCCAAAAATAATTCGTTATCCATATTCCGAGCTGCATAGTTTACATTTTCCCCCACATAACTAATAATGTACTGGTACTAAATGAACAACTTATTTTCCAGAAATTGTCAGCGCGTGAAATGTAAATAAAAGCGAGATAATGAGTGTGATATCTGTCGATACTGACAAAGATAAAAGATATTTTATTCTAGTCGTTGAAATTAGTTTCATTTTGACGATAATTGTATATACAGAACTTTCAATTCAAAACCAACCAGTCGAAATAACTTTTGATATCGAGCAAATTTAAGAAAAACAAAAAACATCATTGATAAGGTAATTTTATGGATAATTCAACAATATTGTTGGTTTTTTTTTCACGCCCTCTGCGGGAACACAAACTGTTAAGTATTCCAACCTGTGACTCTTCATTTGAAAGCTAATTTTATTAACATTTCAATGGATAACATAATAAAGCATAGGCGTAACAAAGCATTAAAATTAAGATTAAATCAATTTCATTTTAATTGCAATCGTCTAAAATTATCTTTCCAATGTTATATCGCACTTAGTACTTTCTTTATATAAATTGTATTGGTTAACGTGATTGAAGGAAATGACGTATGACAGTTGAGGATATATTAGAAATAGACATAAAATTTGACGTGTTGTTTGTTTCTCTTAAATTTACGTAAAATCAAAAGTTATTTCGATTAGCTTATTTTAAAACTAAAACCCTATATAAATAAATAGAAATTAATTAATTCGTATTTGGTCAATTAAAAATTGATATTATTACATCACTTTGATATAACATTTTAGTAAAAAGGAAGTTCCAAAATGTAAAATGTCATGCACTATTTCCTTATTTAATGTTTACCTGGTGAAACAATTATCATGTAGATTCATCTAATTCGACGTGACATTTCGATTGTTTAATTGTTTTAAATTAACAGGGCGAGGTTATTCTGGTCTACATTAGCGCAATTAATTTAAATTCATATTTACTTATTTGTATTTATATAAGCGTACATCTATATGGCATGACTTTAATCTTTGAATATTTAAATACTATAGCTATATATAAATCATACTTACCAATATTTAATGCAAATATATGTGCACACGACTATACTGAATGATGTTTGCTATTTTTTTTTGAGATTTTAAACAAATTAATTTCAATGCAAATATATTTTTATTCGTAAATATAGGATATAAATATTTCATATTTTTTTATATTATCAGCAGCTCGATATTATTAGGATGTGATGTGATACCACAATGAATTGTCACCTCAATATAAAATTGTGATTTCACAGGAAATAAATTGGAATATTTTATAGACCAACAGGAAAATTAAAAAATATTTGTATGGCGGTTTATTGACGTGAGAATTCAGGAACTGTCTAATTCGAGAAACGACAATAATTAATTCCTAACAGGAGTGTGACGATTGAAGTTAAAAGCAATATTTTTTATTATAAAAAATTAATAATTATAAAAATGAATATCCTCATTTTGTTGCGAACAAAAATCAAGGTGTTATAGTCGATAAGGCTAAGATAAGACGATGACGAAGATTTCCTTCTCAATAATTGCTTATCTATCTATCAGATTAAGCATTTCTGGAGACAATAAAACAATACTGCAAAACCATAAATGAATTATTTCAATCTATAAATCACACTAGAAAGACAAAACTTATTTCCAAATTTAGAATCACTCTGTCAATAGTGCAGTACAAAAATTTGTTCAACCACACTCTAGGCTTCATTATGATTTTGGACACTGGCAGACGCAACTAAAGATGTCTAAAGATAGAAGAAGAATTAAGAACATAAACGACCCAAAAAAACTAGATTTACCAAATATAAAACGTGAATCCCCCACATCGAATTCATACAGAACAAGAAGGTATATTCAAATCTGGAATAGTAGAGCAAATGTGGGTAGAATACCACAATATGGTATGGTCAGATGTTAAAAAAGAACTGGTTAAAAATTGTTGATACCAGACAAACAAGTAAAAATATACATCACACCAATGAGATACATCAAAATAAAAGGTGGTTGCCCTTTAGTTACATCAGTATCCATTTGAAGATCGTTGGCGGGTTACAACGTTATGAAAATCTAGAAGTTAAGACCAACGTGGCTTATATGTACCTCATATCTGAATTGATCGAAAAATTAAAATAAAAGAACTTACTTTACGTGGGGTACGATCCCTAGAAAGTCTAGTCTGTCTTTTCATATTACTGGTTTTATCCTGCGCATCCGAAGCGGCTCTCGATAAAGGTTCCGATGGTTTAGTTTTCGTTTTACTTTCTTTGCTGGTATGTTGGTCCATACTTTTCCTTTCTTTTACGTTTCTGTTAAACGCTCGAGGCGGTTCACCATCTTCTTTGAGTCCTCTAGCGAGCAAATCTTCGATTTCGCTGCAATGTTTGATCGGATTTAAGAGGTGTTCGTTGGATTTTAGCTCGTCTTCAGACTTTTTAGTATCATCTAAATTCGCTGGGGCCAGGGGAATTTTCTTGGCTTTAGCTACGGGGCTGGGGTTGTATATTTTAAGTAGGTCCTCGAATTTTTTTAAATTTTGCTCTTTCTTTTCGTATTCGTCGAGTTTGCTGATGATACTTTCGACGTTTTGAAGATGGGACAGAGTGTTGTCGAAGTTGCCTGTAGCGTTTCCGTTGAGAATCGAGCTTAGAGCTACAGTTTGTTTCTGGGTATATCCCGGTGGAGGAGTGTTCACAGGACTAGAAGGCGGGGTAGTTACAGTATAAATATTCACGTTTTTCTTCGTCCATTTAGGGGTACTAACCGGAGAAGTGGGATGATGGTTGGGTTTACGAGTACCTTCCGGTACTAATTTGTAGCTAATCAACGTGTTTTCTTGCTTATTTAGATCGTTCGTAGCGTTACTTTTACGTTTCACATTTAACTTCATTTTTTCCGTAGTCAGTCTGGAAGAAACCTCGTCGGATTTCTCCCCTTTGGAAACTTTACGGTAAAGCTCCATTGTATCGCGGCACTTGGCACTCAAAGGATACTTTTCCTCGTCGGGTATCTCGTGCGAAAAAACGTCTTTGTATCGTTCCGAATATTTTCCAGCGTTCGTGATTTTCTCTCTTCGATTTTTTAATATAATCAGTCCTGCATCGTGACTGTTTTTAGTCCAGGGGCTCTCTCCATTGTTCATCCTTCAATTCTGTATGAAACAAAATGCTTATTTAATCGAAGTTGCTTTCTTATTGAAGCGATTCCCAACACGACAATAAAGCAAAGCGGTATCTGGACACACACATAGTCACATAAAAAAAAAACATTAACGATGACAAAATTTGTTAGCTGGCCCAGAGGCTAAGAAGCAACCAAAATTGTTGCCGGCCAAAAAAAGTTTTAGCTCTAACTAAGAACTGACATGATTTTGGTTGTTTTTAATTTTTCTGTTCGCACTTTGCATTTTCCCTTAAAATACGAGGATGATTTTAAAAGTTCTTAGATGGCGGTGGTAACTCGAACTTGTTATAATGTTGATCTGTACACCTGCCAAAATAATAACGAGAAAACTACTAAAATAATTTCCAGGCAGCAGAGGAAGTGTTTAAACTTTCCTAGTGAAATAAAGATTTTAGCGTAATTTACTTTTTTACGGAATACCCAACTTATGGTAACTTTTCAGATCAACCTCGTATTTTCCAAAACCCACGACTTCTATTAAACTATACTCGTTTTAATATTTTTGACAATAAACCAGAAAATTATTTGTTGACATGGTTGCACAAAACAAAGCTAATAAACTGACGTAACTCGTCAACTCTCCGCACTTGACATATTTTTTCGTCACTCTTTATTTGACGAAGATCGGGTAGTCGCAACGAAGGTACACACAAACTGAACTGTTAATTTCCATGACTGTATGTGGTCGATTTCCTCTGGAATCAGTACAACGACGATGATTACGCAACCGATATGGAAAAAATCATCGTAGGCAACGTGTGGAAGACTAATGACACACACTGAAACAATAAAATTTCAAGAGGAAAGTGAAAAAAAGTACACTTATCATCTACCGTTCGCGTTATCTTGCGGTTGCGCAAATCACCATCATTCTCTTCTCCGATATTTTAGCATTAATAATAATCGTAAAAGAAATTTATCGATGGTATTTTTTTAGATAATCGCGACCGATTGGAGCTCGCCGACTGTTGTTATTTTATTAAATGAAAAAGATAAATACGAGGTAGTCCAAGGTCGTTTCGGATAGATTGTTAACTCTCATAATACCGTGTAGGCAGTCATTTTTGCAGGTATCCAACCGTCAACCGCACACTTCATCTCGTATTATAGCAACGCACACGCGGCGATTTAATCCGAATCGGTACAGATTCGGTCAGTTTCATAGAGCCATTGACCGAATCTGCTTCGGATTCGAACCAAATCATTTGATTTGGGAACTTAAATGACAAACCACTTTTGGCAAATCTCAAATCGATTCGGTAAATCAATGTATGATTTTTGAGCGAATCAGAACACGACACGGACGAGGCCGTCTTATGTGCTCCTTCCGTCACTTCAATTTTTAGAGATTATATTAGATACTATAAGCACGCGCATTCATAGCTTTCTGTTCCGGCAAAGAAAAGTTGGTAAAGTTAATTTCAAGATATTTCGTTGACCTGCCACTTGCATTCAGAGAACTATTGGTAAATCCCTCGGTAGGTAGTCGTTAATCCAATTAAATTAGTACAGGATGGTATTTAAACACCCAATAATTGTATTGCTGGAAGAGAAATTTGGGGTTACTGGAGGATTATTTTGAAGCTGAATTTTAGTTTATTGTAAACAGTTGATTATGAAAGTAATTCATTTTGTATTTATGTTTTATTTGGCATTTTAAGTTAAGTAAACACGTTGAAAATAGAATTGCAGATTAATTTAAAGAATGTGATTTATTTAAAAAACAATCGGGAAGTAATGATAAAATAAGTGCCAAAGATCAAGTTTTGATACTTCTTTGCTTCGCCGGATATGAAGCGGCCTCATTTAGAGAGGTAGCTGATCGATTTAAAATTTCAATAAGCAGTTTATTTAGGATTTCAAGGAGAATAATTTATTTTTTGAGCAACAAATAATATTTAATTTCAAAATTATACTAGTTTCTAACGAAACTTTTGCTAAAAAATTCCTGCCGGAATAATGGAGTTAGGCAACACAACAAATCCAATTATATTTCATGTTCCAGAAGAGAATTGTTGGAAATATGTTTGTAACAATCATGCGCACTGCGTTAATATCACCAACTTGTAGGAAACTTTTTGCTGGAACAAGCTTATTATAAAATATCCCATGGAGGAAATAATTTGTAACAGGAGGCTACATTGTTGCATGTATATTGCTATAAATAATATGTGAGAGTGTTACCAAATGTAATAGTTAATTCTTGCAGGTGCGGTAAAGGCCGCTGCGAGGAAATCATGATTGAATTGTTTCGTAGTTCCTGTCCAATTAAATCTTCCTCAAATAACACCCAATATTAACGAAGTGGAGACCATCGATAATACGGACCCATCATTTTTGTATTGTCACTCTCGCGACTCTTCTCTCTTTACTCTTTAATGCGGAATATCTTGTGAACAGTAAATCGGATCTTCTTAAAAGAAAATTCTTTTTGCTATTTGCCAAAAATTTTTCAAGTTCTATGCTATGTCATTGAAAAATATTTGATACAGTTTGATCAAAAATTTGAAACCTCATTTTATGTTTAATCACTCTGTATCAAATATTTTTTAATGCCATTGTATAGAACTTGAATAGTTAGGATAGGGACATGTAACCCGTTTTTATTGATTTTCAGGTGGCTGTAGATCCTTTATTAAAAATAATAGACATAAAGTGTGATACATCGTTGAAATTAGCTCGGCAAGAGGTTTATAAAAATGTAAAAATATACGTGGCATTCCATTAAAAATGCATAACTTTGATATGCTACGATCTTATGAGACACCCTGTATATTACGAAATAATTTTAAAATGTGAAGCGTGACTCTTTCTATAATTTTTAAGTAAAACATTCTTTCCTATTTCTCAAGATAACGGAGATATCAAACTTAGGAGTATAAGTTGATCACCCTGTATAGTTACTGCAAAATTCGAGGCTTAAAATATGAAGATCCTTCTCAAAATAAAAAAATTGTTCCTTAGAGATGTAAAGCTTCATCATTTTAGAAACAATTGTTTTTCTCTATAATGATTTTCTATTTAAAAAACCTCAAATCCTAATGGAAAATGATATTTTGGTAATTTTTTCCCCTACCATCCTACAGCGGATCAAGGTAACTCAAAGTCATTCACAAGAAATCAATGATTTTAACATATTTTTATTTCTTTGTTCATTTCTTTAAATAACGTCCTCTTTATAAGTTTTTCAGAAAATTATTCTATTTAAAAAAAAATTCAATTAGCACCTCTAGTATAGAGTATTTATGGTTAATTAAATCTAAAACATTTTATTGATCACTGATCCTCAATAAAGTTACTTACATATATTCTGGATGTTATAGAATTAATATGGACTATATTAAATTCTTTAGCCAATTCTTAGTTGTAAATATTAAATTTTGTCTGAAACTTGAGTATTTTACGCCTATCGTTATGGACCACACTAATAATAGAAAATTCCAGAACAATGCAATCAATCAGCCGCTAACAACAACAAATTGTTCATTAATACTGTTTCTAAACATGCTGTGGCCATGTGCAACAATTATTGTAATTTTTATATATCGGAATGTATTAAAAATCTCACAGAGAGGTAGGTCTAAAAAAGTCTAAAATATCCCAGAAATTACCGATATAAAAATAAGAAAATAAAATAGCCAAATATTTCTATGAAGTACTGATAACAATAAGAATCCAAATTAGCTCTTTTTTGAGATTGAATAAACTATAGAAATAAATTGATACGTTTGTTACTTTTTAGTAGGGTGATAATTGATATAAAAGAAAACGGAATTTGTATTTTTTCAATATTTTTTTTATAGTTCGACAACTTTAAGTCAAAGACAAAACAAAGTACAGATCTAGTTAAAAATCCTGTTAGGATCAATTCTTCAGTAAATAATATTATCTTTATCTCGCTGGTATTAAGTAACCTTACTGTGACATTTATATTATCTTTATTACTAGCTTGTTTAATTAGCAGGTACAACACGATCACCTTATTTTTCCATTCCGTTATGATGCATTTTGTATGAGAACTACAAACAAAAAATTAATAGATTATCGAAATAAAACTTGTTATTTTTACTTCTGGTAAATTATTGTATATTTATTTCTCAATAATGGAATAATCTAATCAAATAGATATAGTCCAAAATTCAAATTCTAATATTAATAATTTTTTTCCAAAATCCAGAGAAACCAAATATGATAATAAATTTGATATATCTTGACTTACGCCAATGACACATATAGATAAATTAATATTTCACATCATCGTCGTTATTTTATTATTATTACGATATAAATTATTAGTCAGCGTATAAACGTTCCTGCAAGGTCGCAGGAAATTTCACAGAGATAAAATTGAAGTAATTTAACGCCAGCCAGGTATGCAACCAAACCTACATTTATCTGTCAAAAGGTGTGTATAACAATCGGATCAACAACCGAAATATTTTTTACAGCATCCTAAAGTGTAAAAGTCTACATATATACATATATATATATATATATATGTATGTACGTACGTATGTATGTATGTATGTATGTATGTACGTACGTACAAAGTTATACATTTAAAAATATTGCCTTTATAAAAAAAATAACCACTAAGCCACAAGAAGTATTTTTTTTAAATTCTAAATTAGTCCGTTGTTGTTTTTTGTTTAACTATAATTTCAACTAGTTTTTTATTTTGTTACGATATTTCGTTGTTGAAATTTCAAAAAAAAAAAAAACAACCGTAAAGTGCAATTTAACATAAATAAGCAAAGATAATTAATTCTTAATCGAGATTTCTGAAATGACTGACTGACATCGATGCCATTGTTTCGTACGTACTAGGTACAATTAAATATCTATTATACGAATCAAGTACCACTTTTAATACAAATATTTCCAAGTAATCGACAGTGCAATTTGACACTGATCGCTTCTTAATTTATGTCTGTAAGTGTCTCATTTATTGCACAATGTACCTACATATTATTTTTAATAAAGGATAAAATTTTTAATAAATTTATAGTAAATTTTCCTTTATGAAGAAGTCTTTAAGAAATTTATCGAGTGGAAAATCAAACTTCATAGTTTGAGATTGAATGAACTGAAGCACAACATTTATGTTACTCAAGTGGATAAAAACCCCGTTAAAACTGGATTTAGTCGCTGCAGTGGTCTGCACGTGGGGTTTAAGTGCAATTCTTGTTCAACTGGCGTTACTCCCGCGGGAATATCGGGAAAATCCCGCTCATTTATCTTGAGATACGTACAAAAATTAGGTTAGGAAAATAGGTTGATATTTTATATACTCAGGAAAGTCTGTAAGATTAATACATTGTTATACAGTAAAATTTTAACAAAAATTTTATTATAAATTTTAGAATTTTTTAATAAAATAAAATCAAGTAAAAAATATACAAATAAACCATAACATTTATTCTAATTTGAAGATAGCACGCTTATTACGGTATATTTAAACGCATTGTATTAAAGTCGCTTGGACTTAGATCTGGGCTGAGTGAAGGATGGGTCATTAATAACTTTTGTGTGGTTAACTAATCAATTATTCTTTGCGCTGTGTGGTAGCTTCCATTGTGTTGGTTCAGAATTATGATTGTCTAATTTTAGAGAAAACTTCTGGTAAACAAATAGTTGTGTACCACTCAGCATTCACTACTCTGCGATTTTCTAAAGGAATAGTAACGATATGCTTAGTTTTTGGCAAAAAAAAACAATTATTTGCTTCGAAAAGCTCCAACTTCGATAGCTTTTGTTGGATTTGCTTCATTTTGATATTCTCAAACAGTGGATTGATGTTATGTTTCCGGTTCAAAAGAACGTATCGATCTTTCATCACCACTAACCTAAGTGATCATGCAAAATTTAATTGTTTCATATTAACGCCTAAGATTTGAATTCTCTATAAGACACATGACGAATGTACCATATTTTTTGGTTTTTGGTCGACTTTCACGAAATTCGTCACAAAGACTGCGCTGACCAAATTTAAATTCTTGATACAATCGAAAAACTATTGTTATTGATAGTACCTTGTGGACAAAAGCATTTTTTAGATTATCCCAATACTCTTTTTCACTTTTATTTAACCGAAAATAAAACGGAATGAATGCTGGAAAATGTTTGCGATTTAAATTCACATTTTTTTTTCGATTCTTTACTTTCAAAAGAAATTGCACTCAATCGGCTCAATATATTCAACTTCTGTCACTTTTGCTTATCACAACAAATGTCAAATTATACAAATGCTCATGTGTCAAAGATCAGATACTTACAATGGTGCCATATGTCGAAATTAAAGCAGCAGCAGCCCTCGTATATTGTCGAAATATACCATTTAAGTAAATATTTGTCTTAGTGTAAAATAGATGAAAAGTTTGGTTAATTGAACAAATTATTCGCTTCGTAATTTAAGCGAGAACCTAATGATTTTAATGAGGGGCAATTGAGGAATGTCGGCATCAAGCAAACAATAATTATAAAGGAAATTCGTTCAACGGGATCTTAATCGGGTCAGTGATTTTTCAAATAATTGGCAATCTAGCTCCGGAAAGTTACAATTAATAATTGGATCGTAAGATTAATCCCGAAGTCATAAGAGAATGACTAAATAACTTGACCAAAAAAACCCTGTATATGATTATTTATTGTTTTTATTATGATTCTAACAAAGATTCCGATTGGTTTATTCCAAAATGTCAATCCAAGTTGAATGAAGAGAAAAGCCGATATTTTTTTCGATCAACTCTATCAGAATTTTCGATATTTCCAATTTCCGTTTGCCCCGTGAAACGCCAGTTACCCTAATTATAAAGTCTATTAGATTTCGTTTTGACTATTTTTGAAAATCGATATGGTACAATAATATCGATAATTGAGTTAGCACGTGCGTCCGAGGCGACAAACATTTTAGGGCTAATCAAATTCCTTTCGAAAATTGATAATATTCCTATTGCCAGACATTAAAATCAACATCGTAAATCGAAAGGAAATTATTAATCATCAGGGTATACAAACGTATAGAGAAGAACGTATTATATGTACAAGATTGTTACTATTGTAGAAAATGGTAAAAATAATTTGAATTAATTAATTTTGGAAAGTATCTTTTCTTAAATATTTAACATCCTACACGTGCTATCGGGATAGTGATGTCTTTGATAATTTCCAGTTGGCTGCTGTCACAATTTATAGAGTTGCATCTGGAAACTACAGCGTCGGTTTTTTTGCTTCTTTCGAGTTTTATTTAAAGAATGCGTAAAAGAATCGTCTCGATTAATTCTAGGAACGAAAATAGTTCATTAAAATTAGTTTCAATTTATTTATTTTTGCTTGATTTATCATCGGTCTTCAACCAAAGTCAGGGCATCAGTATAGGAATTTCCATACTTGCATTCTTATTATGAAGAGAGGTACGTTTACTAAAAATTCACCATTTGTTCTTCTCTGTTGGACTCACTTCTGCAAATTTTTCTATATCATTTAGTCAATCTATATTTTTGAAACTGTGTTGATCGAATGTAGACATAAAAGAGATGAAAAATCTTGGGTTGCATTATGAATCCAAAACTAAACGTACAACTAAAGAATAAGTTCCCAGGACGAATTTCATAAACATGTACTAGAAGAAGTTTATTTACTTTTCGATAGAGAAGGTTCTCCATAAAACTCAAATGTGGTATGTAGGATAAAAGCAAAGAACATTCTAAATCGTTACCACATATACTTTAATAACATTGGCAACTACTTTCGACATTAATAGTCATCATCAGGTCACAAATTATTTAAAAACAGCCAAATTTCAAATTAACATATGCAAATACAGTATATTTTAGATTACACGTGAAATTAAATTATATTAACAATAATAAGAACAAATGATTAGTAAACTTAACAAACTGTCATTTAATATTTAAAATAAAAGCAAATCTTGTTAAAAAGAACTAAAGTGAGTCCATCGTATGAGTGTTGGTTTTAGACTAAGCCAACAAAACAGTGGGCTTGCTAAATAACGTTCGATGATCAACCCAAAATGATCATGATAGGGAAAGAGAAGCAAAGAGCAATAAGAGGAAAATAAATTGAGGTTAGTGAACTTGAACCAGAGGAAAGACCAAAATGGGTTAGAAATCCAATACAACCAATATTAAAGGAAAATTACCCTTATCAAGAAGGTGACATATCAAGGGTCAAAGGAATATAACAAAAAAGGATAACACGTCAGCCAAGCAATAGCCCTCCACATCTGACTTCCAATAATAATGACGTGTATGAAGGTATAGACAAGGCTATTTAATGTGCTCAAGGCCCAAAACCTTGAGGGACTACATCAAACATGCCCAATGGCGTACCCAGATCTGTAGTACTAGGCAACAGGTCTCTACCTTTAATATTGGTTGTATGACTTCTGTAACCACCTACCCAAACTGTATTTCCAACCCATTTTGGTCTTTCCTCTGGTTCAAGTTCACTAACCTCATTTTATTTATTTTTATTTTTTGGTCTTTGCTTCCCGTTCCCTCATGATGATTTTGAGTTGATCATCGACCGTTATTTCGCAAGCCCACTGTTTTGTTGGCTTAGTCAAAACCAACACTAATAGGATGGACTCACTTTAGTTCTTTTTAACAAGATTTTCTTTTATTTTAAATATTAAATGACCGTTTGTTAAGTTTACTAACTAATCATTTGTTCTTATTATTGTTAAATTAATTTAATTTGACGCCTAGTCTAAAATATATTGTAATGTCATATGTTATTTGAAATTTTGCTGTTGTGACCTGATGACGACTATTAATGTCGAAACTAGTTGTCAATGTTATTGAAGTGTATGTGGTAACGATTTAGGAGTGTTCTTTAGTTTTAGTTTATTTTTTGCATAAACGCCGTTCATTTAGTCTGTTTAAACATTGGAAAAACGTGTCTTTTTCTATTATTAAAGATCTCAGCTGCAAGGACTATTTAGATTATATGGAAGAAAAAAAATTCTATCAATTTTAAAATATTTTCAACTTTATAATTATTATTGCTTGAAAACTTTAAGAGTATTAAATGTATTATAATAAATCAGTCCTTTTAAATATTTAAACCAATATTTGTTTGCGATAATTATTATAATTGATAATAACAGTAATACTGATAAATTTATCTTTCACACTTCCTGTCATTACTTTGTTCAAATATTTATCCTGAAATTTTTTTCCCAACATTCTCAAGTAGATTATGTGCATTTTACATCAGAAATGCATTTAAAGATATAGTTGAACGTTGTGGTAAATGAAATGTACAATAAATAGAGGATGTTGCAATTAAAAATGATGCTGGCGTATATAGAAATTTTAATCTGAAGGTGGTTACTAATTATCTTTTGTTATAAAAAATAATTTGCAAATCTGGAAAATGTTTGTTCATTAAAGAAATTGTTTACAATTAGATAATAAAATAAATACAGTTTCATAAACGTTTACGCGTTCTTAAGAAATATCGTGTTGATTTTGTTTTATTTTTGATGCGGATATTTTTAGTACGGACCGTATTAACCCTTGAAGGTCCAAGGTTCGGTTAGAATAAAAATAGAACTTTGATTTAAATTTAGATTTGTAGTAAATTGTAAATCGATGCCTGTTCAAAATGTTACTATTTATGGAAAAAGACCAATAAACTCAGACACGAAACTAGTAATAACAAATCGTACTTAATAATAAAACTATTTGAAAATTAATTTTTTTTCGCTAAATTCTCGAAAATACGAAATATATTTCAAGGTAGATACCACTATATTTTGCTCTACCAGTCTCTCATAAAATATTTGAAATAAAAAACTTTAAAAATTTGATTTAATAATAATTTAATTAGGTATGCGATCTGTAATGCTCTGTTTTTTCTTTCAAATACTCAACAACTTTATTACCTGCAATTTAATACGTCATATTCCCACATAGGTAAATATAACTACCAATCATTGTCGTTATTCACTCAATCGATTCAAATCGTTCTAAATATAGTAAATATTTATTTATAATTAAGCAGTAAAGCATTAAATTATCATTGGAATGACATCTAACCAATCTTATAATAATAAATTATATGCATTTTTATATTATATGAGGTGGTACCTAAAAGTTTCGGGAATATACTACCCGTCAAAAATATCTGAAACCGCGAGATGCGCAGTGACTTAAAGACGCAGGGATACCACAAATTAGAAATTGGCGAAGAATTTGTAGGACCAGAGTGATTTGTAAATGTATGTTGCCATATCTTGTAAAATGTTCAAATTTTAAGTAACGATAATTGTGTACAAACTTAATCTGGAGCAGACCAGCATTTATTTTTAACTGTAGTTTAAAAAACTTAATTGGGAATTACAATTACTGTTTAATAATATGCTGCCAGTCTGATGAGAACTTTCTAAAAAGGGATTATTTTCCTAATCTTTATAAAGCAATTAAACCTACTTACCTGTTTCATCCATTGGTATTAAAATATTTTGTCGGTCATTTCCAATATTTTGTATATTCTTGGAAAAGTCAGTGGAAAGTACAATATTACAATATAGTATTCAAAAGAATTGATTCCCTTGTTTAAAACAGGTAGAACCTATTTTACACCACATAAATCATTATATTATTTTAATAATAGAATTATTTACATTAGTTATATATTTTCTTTTTGGGATCAGGAAAAAATATTTTTTTCAAATATTCATGATCGTCAGTTATTTTTTATTCAGATTCAAATACAGTTGATAATTTTTGGGATACGTATAGTAGAATAATTTATTATGTTACTGTAACTGAATAATTTAATATAATGTAAAATGTATTATTGTTCGACGCAAGACACCTTTATCGAAGATTTCTAATGCTTGAGACAATATTTATTCCGTAACACTTGCTTCTTATGTGTTTTGCATGTATTTTCATTCTATAACAAGTGATGGAATGATATTCCGTAATTGTTCTAAACAATATCGATAGCCATGGATGTCAAAACTATCAATGTCAGATGCAAATGGCGGTGCCGTAATAACAAATTTTAATCTAAATAAAATAATGAGTTAAAAATCGAATCAATGTTTGGTAGTGTTTTAAATGCGTTGCAATTTTTGGGATGATCCCGGTCAAATAGTAACGAGATTGCATTTTGTTTTAAACGCAGCACAATAGGCTGAGGCCTAGCAAATGTTAGTTCAAGCTCTCGATAATACAGCTGTAAGTGAGGTGAAATCTAGCTTAAAGGACGTCGATTTGACAATATCCATGAAACCACAGGAGGTCCTAAAGGCATTGATTTCAACCCACTTCAGGGAATATATTCACTCATGACAAAAACACTGGAATACTGTAGACGCAAGGAGTGAATTACACAATTAATTTTTTCATTAAAAGTAATCACTTCTATAGATCTTAAATAATTTCTGGAACTTTTGGGTAGCACCTCTTAAGGAGGTATGGTACGTACAGTCCAGTCAGACAGTTCCGTCTCATTGTACATGTCAACAGTATGTACGTACCTATAGGGAGAATGAACTTTTGACTGTACTTCCAAAATTTCAGCTAGCAATAACCGTCTTTTAGCATGTTAAAATTATTATTTTATGAATTTTAAGATTAAATTATAACATTAATTTTCGTTAGTCAACAGGATTTATAAGTAAAATAATTAAATAAAATAATTTAATATCTTTGTAAAATTAATAAGAATTCCGGCAATGTCGCAAATCCAACCGCGTTTGTGATGTGTAAATGTGTGTATGTTTACAAGTAATGCCATTCAGACAGTGTGATATTTAATTAACAAATCTTCAAAGGAGAAACCAAAATTAAGAATATTAGCAATAAGTTATTTATTATTTAATTATGTTATGTTTTATAATAAATAATAAAAATTTAAAAATGCTTTCCCTAACCCATTTGACATTTCTTTTAACCTATTCTATTAAAACTTTAAATTTCCCGCGCGACCCACCATTTGCGACGTTGCCGTCAACTTAACCCACATTTAAATTTAGATTTTTTTAACTTAGTTATTTTTATAACTAAGTACCCTCAACATGATTTTATTTTCACAATAATTTTTGGAATTTTTTTTTATAGACCTTTAGTTTTTCTAAGCTTTGTCATTATTTTTTCATCATGAAATTTATTATAACATGAGTATGTGTGATACCTGGTATGCCATTACAACGTTAAATGACCTCATTTTAATTTCGTTTCATAAAAAAACTGTGAACCCTAGGTCTCTAAAATTTTAATGCAACACGTATTAAATATAGTTTTATCGATCCTAAAAATTTTAAATTGATCTCATTATTTCGACTTAGCTACCATACCTCCTTAATGTAAATTTTTATAATACAGTTTTTACAATATGACTCGTTTATCAAATATCGGTGATATATTTTCCAACTCAAATCGAAAATTGGCTACTGCAATCAATGAATAATCCGAAAGAAAAGCACATTTTTACATTGAAATGAAATGGAAAATGTCTAAATGCAAATATTTTCGCTTGGAATGTCAACACAAGGTCGCGTAATGCTTTTAGGGTCACTTGAATACTTATTTTCCATCCGACGGCTCTAGGGAAATAAATAACAGGGAGTCGTTTTTATTAGGTACTGCTGAAAAGTGTAAGCATTCAAAATTGGGTCGACGGGGAATGTAATTTTCCTCGTCTTTCGCGTTTACAGATCATTCCGTTCGCCCCTTCGCACACGCTTCTCTTACCTCATTGTGTAATAAAAGAGGTCTGGCATTTAATCGTTGTTTTTCTACGCACTGTATACGATATAAGGTTAGCCCAACCCATATTATTCCGATATTTGTTCTCTCTATACTCTCACCGAGTCTTAAAGGAATTCCTAAACACCAAACAAGTTTCGTTCCAATACAAAAATACGCAAGTTCTGAATTCTTGAAAAATTTTTACATTTTTCAAACTTTCTATTAACAGTCATAGGTTATTAATTACAAGTTAAATGTATACTTTTGTGGCAAAAAGGTCAAAATATAGAGAAAAAACCTGTTTTTTAGTTGGTCGATGTTTCGAAAATTTTGTTCTGTTTCAAGACAAGATTATATTTCTTCCTTGTCCCTGTATGAAACATATTTTTTAAATAGAAAAATCTGTTGACCGATATTCAAAACGACAATAAATAAAATAACTTATTATTTACAGTCCCTGGGAATGTTATCTAATAATTCCATCTCACATGTCCATCGTCTCGGAAAGATATTTTAAGTAGTTTAGCTACAAGAACTGTAATTTTAAACCACAAAATTTTTCGGATTCATCAAGAAATCCGCATCAAACTGAAGCATTAATTTGTACTTTATTTTAATGTTTCGTTTATATTTCTAGTTTGGTTTAACAGTAATATTTAAACATCCCAACTGGAAAATGTTTTTCTGCTATAGTTTAATAATTTGTGCATCTTTCTTGTACAATTTTATGCATAATTGGTTTTTACACAACAGTGAACTAACTTTATTTTGACGTGAATATTGGCTTAGAATTATCTATGCATAAATCCTATAGGACTTATCTGCTTAAACAAATCAATTTCATCCAATGAAATAACTGATAAACTTTAATGAAGATAACTAAGTTCAAAATTTATGATTTGATGAGAGTTCTTTGAGTAATATTTGGCTCAATTTTCCACTGATTCACTAAACACAACTAAACTTAGTTTTAAATATTTTGTGGTCTGAAGAGTCATTAAAATTTTAAAATTAAACTTTAGGTGACAATTTATATGTTAAATTATGTGAAGGGCGATAAACAACTTTAGAGAATTTATTTTTGAGTGGAGAGTGAGTGTGTGCATTATTCAGTGACTTCTTAGTGACTCTTGACTGTTTGGTTAATTGTGTGCCCAGAGGGCCGTTTTCATTGGTCAATGTTTGTAGTATATATTAGCGAAATGTTGATTGTTTGAAGTAAAAATTGAGGACGTGACAAATTGTATGGATAAAATTAATTTGAAGAATGTGGAGGGTGTACTAATGAGAGTTGAATGTTATTTTAACTTATTTAAAATGAGTAAATTTTAATAATAATTTCGATTGACGAACAAAGCAATCATTATAGCGAATACGGATTATATCCTATCATTTCAGTTTGCTTTGGCATAATGGCATAGGTAAACAATCAAATGGATTTACCCGAGCAAACGACGAGCAAAATAATTTATCTTCGGTTTTATTGGGAGAAATATGAATTAATAAGGCTTAGTTTACACTGTGAATATTAATAATAATTTCAACAAAAAGTATTTATACATTTTCCTTGATATACAGGGTGCACCATTCTTAATCGGATGAAGCCTAGTGGGGAAACCATACAATATTGTAAAAATTTCTTTGGTGGGTGTATGTGGCACTTAAAAATTAAAATTTGTTGACATATACAAGATGTCCAAAATTATAGTCGAACTAGAAATTTATATGCTTTTTAATGGAACACCCTGAATTAAAAATTCTTTTGGTCAATATATTTAGGTCTGTGGCAGATAAAATTTGAAATTTAATAAACATACGAGGTGGTACCCAAAAGTTCCAGACATTATTTTAGACCTGCAGAAGAAAGCTTAATAGTTTTTTCAAAGTCACCTTTTGCGTCTACACAGTGTCGTGAGTGTTTCTGACAGGCGTGGAAACACTTCTCGAAGTGGCTTGAAGCCAATTCCTTTAGGATCGCCGGTGATTCAGCTGGAATTTTCTCGATTTGTCAAATCCTGCTTTAAGCTTGAATTTCATTATCAGAAACATGATAAAATCGCACGGTCATTTGATGCCCGATTAAATGTGTTTCATAGTTGGGGAATTTTCTGTAAGATGTTTATTAGCATGAAAAGTCTATGGTGATAGATTTCCATCCGTGTAATAAAGTATTTGAACAAAGTTTGGCGAATCAAGTAGTGTGGCTTACACAAAACCAAAATTATTATGGACAACACTGAAAACCGAAAATACCGAATTAGAAGTTTTTCAATCTGTTGTTGAAAATCTGAACACAAACACAAGAATTATTACCAATGAAATATGTAGATATAAGACAACTTAATGTTAGAAGGGTTCTGAAAAATCATTGTTACCATCACTACCATAATCAGAGGTATCAAAGTTTGTATGGGACCGATAATTGAAAAATGGCATTTTATTCCAATCAAGAATATCACGATCTGAATCTGATCCGCGATGTTTTGTATCAGTGTCTCATTGTTCGAAGGTGTGATGTATTACCTAAAAAAAGTAGTGCTGGAAAACGTTAGGATCGTCTAGAATACATTTTTCATTCGTGTACACCCCCTTTAATCGACCATTCTAAATATCCAGGTGTACTAAAATAAAAACTTATTTTTAGATCGTTTAAAAAAATCAATGTTTATACTTGACTGAGTTATCGGCGTTGCCGGCTTTAGTTAATTTTCGGTAAATAATATTTGGATAGATCTAAAATACTAATATATATTTCTTTGAAAACGGCTGACTTTAGAAAAAAATTTGATAAGACATTTTTAATCTGCATACGTTTTTATACCTCATCCATAAATACGTGCAATATTTTCGCAAACATCCCTTATATAGGGAATCTTTAATAAACTCATATTTGTTTTTCAGTACATTTTAAAATTATAATCCCTAATGTGGAATATCATGTGTTATGTGTAACAAAATTTAAGTTCTAACTGTTAAAGACGTACATACATCCGGATGGAATTTTTAATATCTTTGGTAGTTTCCTCTATTATCCGTTCCGTGGATAAAAAAATAATAAAATTTGGAGTAATTTTAACAAAATACAAATGATAATATGTAACTGCGGCCCACTAAGTCGCTACTGTTCAACAATTTTACACGAACATTCTTACCTTCTTCGTTTTATTCCCTACAATAAACGGCAAACCCTCCACATGGTTGACCACCCTAGTCTGAGGGTGGACGACGTGGTTGTGTCTGTAATGGTTGCCATTGTGTACATGTTTGGGCGTAATTTTCTCTGTAGGTGGATTAGCTGCTGATTTAGATCTTCTAAGTAACCGCATCATTTGATTTTTAACGCTGTAAGGTTGGCGGACATGCGGCGCTTGTCGGAGCGCCGCTGCCGCATCCATTTTGGTGCCGCCGATGTTTCCCACTTCGAACAGCATCATCGTGAACGGATTTTTTTTGATATACACTACCGGGAAATTGTCACCGTATCATATTTTTTTGGTAGAATGTTGAGTAGCACTAATAAATCACAAAAAATCGGGGACTAATATTGTTATAAATGTCCTGTAAAATGTAAAATTTGGAATATTTTACAGACAAAAAAGCCTTTTTCGATGATAAAAAAATATTTCTAAAATGGGACTTTAAAATTTCATCGAATATTTCAATTAAGTACAGTAGTATATTATTTCTATTCTAAATTGGAAAACCTCAAAAAAGCTCATAAAAATCCAAGAAACAAAGAAGATCCATGGGCGTAGGTGCTTAAGTATCTACATAAATTTGATATTCGTGTAAATAATAATTCACTTTTAGTTTTTATTAATGAATTAAATGTTTTATTTTTTTTTATAAATACATCACTAAAAATGAATCATTGTCTAAGAACAATTTTTAGAAAACTAAACTATACATAAAGTGCTGCTGTTAAGTAGCAATGATTTAAAAATTTTTGATCGTCCTTCTATGTTGCTAAATTACCAATTTTTTTAACAAAAACCTCAGATAATGTTAAAATTTATTGAAAGCAGGTTAAACAAATAATTAACTCTAATAAAAAAAAACATTCTTAAAACCAAATTAATGAAACCGCTTCAATTGCAATATTTAAAATAAATAAAAAAAATTTGTAAATAACATATGTAAAGGTTACATACTAAAAAAATAGTTCTTTGTTGATTTAAATAAGAATATACTTCGTACTCAAATTCTGAAGAAGAATCTTCATTTAGTTTAATAATGATGGGCTGTAGAAGGAGTAACATTAAGAAAACAATCACACGCGCTACTGCCTGAGAACTTTGAAGGGGAATTATTTACGACTAAAGGAACTTAGTGAAATACTTATAAATGCGGGAGCAGTTAATTGAGACGACTTAATTTGGCCAATTGAACTTTACTACCTCATATATCAAGTGATTATACGTGGTGTATATAATATTTAAATGTCCATTTCTTATAAAGTTTTTAACATTTAGGTACAAGTACTTATATTGGATGAACCTCGTAAATGGAGTTCCAATTTAAGGTTTGCAATTTAGAATAAAAATATTATAGTATGGCATGAAAATACAAAGGCTTCAATGTCTGCTATTTCGATTTAACTATCTCTTTATATTGCATTATTTACTGAATATAAAGTAACTTGGTGACATTTGACTATAGCAAAAAACAGAAATTTAGTATCTCATTTCCAGTTTTCAGTAGAGTGGTTTTCTTTTTAATTTAGAAAAAATAATGAATTCAATAATGCAAAATTATTTCTATATTAAGCGGAATTGAATCATACGTTGGATTTATCTTGGAGTAATTAACAATTAACAATCATGTGAAATTTCCAACATGTTTTATTATAAAATTTCCATTGCTATGCTATTATTAATTATTATTTCCTAGAAGTAAGTACAAGATATTTATTCAATAATTATAAAACAGAGGCAAAGGAAACCTTCAATAAATAGAAACGAATAATAAAGAAATGTCAGTGTGTATTATTTTATCTTTCTCATTAATAATCTGTAGTGAAATGCGAACGAAACTTGAGGTCAATTATTTAATCAAAAATAAGATGATCGACGTAAACACATTTTTGTAAAGTAGAATGTCAAAATAAATTTGAATTATTAAATAATTTTTTGAAACATACAGTCAAATCATTAAACAAAAAAAAAACAATGAAAAGGATCAAAAATACAGGGACAAAAATTCAATGTTCCTATCTCATACCAAACTTTTTAAATACCTAGCAAATCAAACTGAAATTTTTTTCTTTTGAATAAAAAAGACCAGCACAGCCGAAACTACAATTGACCAGGTTGATGTGGTGTAATCAATGAGAAATAAATTAAAAAGCAATTATAATTAACGAAATGATCTACCATTTTTCTCAATAGATTTATTTAGGTTAACTACATACGAATCCGTTATCATCTAAATATTGGAAATATTTTCTTTCAAATTGTACTATTAATATCAGATTGAAAAAACACGATAATTTGTGCATGAGAAACGCCAAATACATTCAACATTTTCTTTTCAATGTTTCTCGTGACTATTTTCCAATGTTCAACAAGTTTTCCACACGCAACTAGACGAAACAATCTGAGAATATTCCGGTTTCGGTTTTTCAAATAAAATTTGGAATGTATTTATAATCATTACAATTCATATATTACAGATTCACTTCACTTCTAAACAAGAAATAAAATTTGACCTTTTGACAGTTTATGGAAAATTTCATTCTGAACTATCGAGGAGAAGGACGTATGCATGTTTATTATTAACACTATTTCGTAATGCATTTAATTAGAACGTATGTAGAAAATATTGAGTGACATAAAACATTTTATTATTCTATTTACTACAGATATAATTTTTATAGAAGTACATATTTATTCATAACAATAATTAACATGGAAAAACATTCATTTCTAAATAGAGGGTTCTCTTAAACATCCTGTAATGAATACATATTTCTTTCGATAATTATTTTTCTTAATATATTTTTCTATAAAATAATGTGCACGTTAAAATTCGGTAAATTCTGAAAAAATTTACTCGATGAAATTAACGCTACATTTAATCATTTAAAATTTATCGGCGTACATTTTTATTTATTTATGTTCCGATTTCACAAAGTCATTAATTTTTGCGTAAGCAATGAATTAAATCTACAAGTTGATAATAACGTTTGAGGCTTGTTTAAAAGCGCAAAAACATGACCATGACCTTGGGGCGGGGTATCGGGAAGTAAAAAAAAAAAAAATGAAAAAGTGGTCATTGCAATACGGCAAGAAACGTGCATTATATTAAATAAATTATCACGAGTTTCGAAATTCAAATAAAACAATATAAACACCGCAATCGTTTAAGGTCACAAGAACGAGAGTTAACACATGAGTACAGATTTAAAAAGATTATTGTGCCCAAGGATATTATCTTTAATCGCAATCACAAAAGGTTCATTTTAAAAAAATATATATAACTGAGAAAAATAAATGACCAAGTTGACAATACGGGTTTTTTTGATTCAGAAATTAGTACATTTGAATAAATTTGACGTGGACATATCAACAAAACAAATAATTTGATAATATACAAAAATGTGTTTTATAATTCACTCTGTATACCATGTGAGAATTTTGGTGTCCCAAATGATTGATTTTTAGATGAATTCGCCCTGTATACAATAATAACTATTTTTTGATATCTTAAATAAATATAAAAAGAGAAATTGAATAATTTAACTTTGGATTTTACTAAAATTGATATGTACTTTAAGCACAATAATACAAAAACAAAATAAAAATTGGGTAAAATAATATATAAAAACAATTTCAATGACTATAAGAGAATTCTGAAAATAGAAAACAATTATTACTATAATTTATCATGATTGTCCTGTATATGTAAACATGTAAATGTGTAACTTAAATTATTTTTTTATGTAATAGTTATAAATCTTAAACTAGTTAAAATTGTGTCAAATGAATGAAAAATTGTTGATTAAACTTTGTTCACTATTTAGAAATATGTAGGAACCTAATTTTTTTTAATTATAACAAAATTTATTGTAAGAAAATGGGCATTTTTGTATCTAAATATTAACCTATATATTAATGTAGAAATGAAAATTATAATGTCAAGATGCAAGTAAAACATCATATTTTAATTATAAATAGTTAATTCTTTGGATACAGCCATAATAAGTAACATTCTTATTATTGTAATTTCGAAAAATTATTTAAGCTCCGTCAGATTTTAACACTGTTCTTTTCTACTTGAGACCTGATAGAGGAAACATCATTGTTCGTAAGAAATTTAAAAATTATTACTTATCTCAATATCAATTTTTCTTAAAAAAGTAATCAACTGATATTACCTGATAGTAAATAACCGAAAGCATTCAGTTAGTGTTATTTATTTATTTTTATAAAAACAATTGTATAAATATAAATTGTAATATTTATAACTTAAAAAGGAAAGATAGAACAAAAAGACAATACAAGTGAATTAACTTTACCTACTGTGGGTGTACTTCAATAAGAGGGTAAAATTTGGAAGTTTTAGAAATTTGGAACAATGATAAACTTTATTTGGGTCAACGGTCCGTGACATGACAGAAAATTTGAACTGGCAAGCAGGAAGACAGAAGAATTGGACTTTTACTTGTTGCACAAGAAACAACAAAGTGGTAACTGTTAATGATTTATTTCTTTATAGGTTTAAAAATAAAATTAGGTTATTATATTGTAGTTATATTGTTTGAACCATATATTTTGAACTCACCCAGAGTTGTTAGTCAATTGCATCTCAAATAATACATTCAAAATTATACCGAGCATAATTATAAATTATAAACATTATTACAAATTAAATATACATTACAATATATTTGGTATACACCGCATGGTATTATATCTAATTTTTGTATATTTAAAATTAAATGCTTAAATTGATTTTTAAGAATAAAAGACTAGTGGAAAATCCCAAAGATTTAGAGAGTTAAAACTAGTATTAGGAGAAGGTGAAAAATGGCGAGCCAACAAGTAAAGGACAAGAAAAATAAAGAAAGGATAGTGAAAAGACAAAAAGAAAGAATCCCACTGTTAGAAACAGCTGATGGAACAATAATCTATTAAGGTATGGAAGTAGGAAATCAAACACAAGTAGAAAACAAAACAAAACCATCAACATCAAAGGAAGAAGAGCTTTTAGAGAAGATTAATGTTAAACTATGGAGCGAAGAGGTTGCGGAAGTCATGGAGATAAAAGATACTAGTGTAGAGGAGGCAATTGAAGCAAACCAGGCTCAAGTAAGATAGCTAAGAAATCTAAGATACAAAAATTGTTTCAAGTTGATACTAGCAATACATTTGAATCATTGGAGGAATTTGACGAAATGGTGGAAGAACTGGCCGAAAAAAATTGAACAAAAGAATGAGGAGAAGAAAATTAGGACATCACCAGTAGCCGTAGAGATGCACGTAAAGGACCATAAAGAATTTATAAGCCAGGTGAGAGAAACTGTTAAAAATAATTTATTCTCAATCCGATTTAATAAAAACAGTACAAAAATATTTACTAATAGCAGAGAGGATAAAATTACATTAATGAACTAACTAAGATCAGAATAGATAAATTATTATACTTAAAGTGATAAAGTTAAATATAAGAGTACGGGAATTATGAATGTCAAAATTAAATGGGAATCATATAGCAGAAAGAATAGGTTAACCCAATGTTATAAATGTCAAAAGTACGGTCATTCGCAATTACATTGTAACATGAAACCCAAATGTGTGAAATGTGCAAAATAGCACACCACTACAGAATGTGCAATGGTTAAAACCGAATCAAGTGTGGCAAGTGTGCAAATTGTCAATTCTAGTCAAAATTTAACACAAAACGTAGAATTTAACAAAATCATAGAAATTAAAAATCTTTTGGCCGAAATAAACAAAATTGTCAATTTTTCTAAAATGAAAAACTTGTTAAAACAAAGACATTCACGGAGAGAGCGTCGGTTTTCATGAAATATGAAGAGCTCTACAATGAGCCGTAATTTAATACAAAATCAAAATTAACTGCAGTAAAAATAAAGATAATTCGGTTGGGAAAATTGAATAGATTATAGTTGTTTTAATTTAATTATAAAGAGCGACATATGCCGGAAAAAATGCGGGTGTAGAAATAAAATAATTTTTTTACCTTATTAAATAATCAAAGTAAAATAGACTGGTATTTTTGCGGAACAGTCAGAAATATAATACTAATAAGTAAAATAAATTTCAAGAAAGTAAGAATACAAAATGGTATAACTTTATTATTATTATTATTATTATTATTATTATTTTAGAAGAAAAGATACTGAATCTACAGAGATTCTTTAAATGAATTTAACAATAAATTTTATTGAATAAATACAGGGTGAGAAAAAAAGGAGAATATGGAATTTCGATTGCATCCATTTAATAAATAATCTTCAAACTTCAAATTTCAATATAAAAATTGCTTGTCGTTTAATATTTATAATATTAACAAAAATATAAAAATCCAATTAAATAACGACCACAGTGTGTATCCGTCGATTTAAATTAGCAAAATTTAATCTGCGTGTTAATTTTCCCGAAAATTATCCGTTATTAATATGCGAATAGCCCTTACATACGTTTATTGATAATTGAAATTTCCAAACAATGACCGGTTGACAAGTGATTCATCATTGCATCAGTTTTAAACCGGACTATGATTGTTTTGTTGACAGTTCCTCTATGTTTAAAACACAATGTAATCATTATCGCCGATTAGAAAATGGGTTAGTGGCCGCTTCCTGCCGCATTAATCCACCAAACAAACGCATTCAAATGTAAATTTCATTATCAATCAACTCTTTAAAAGGGACTTTCACTTTTTGTTAAACTCCATGTGTTAAAGACGAGACAGATTAGTTCTGAAAGTTTCATATAAGCGTTAGTTAACAAATATGAATTAGGTAAATTAATAAATATTGAAAAACGAACAGGTGTGGTTGCCTAACAGCAAATAATGTTAAGTTCCACTTGAAAAGTCAATAACTATTAAAAAACATTCGGTCCTGGTGGTTTAAGTCAAGCGATTAAGTGAGCTTCATAAAGTTGACGGAAAAAACATTGAAACGTATTTTTAAATTTATTTTGCATCCGTACGCCCATAACGAATTTATAATTAAAATAAGCTTTTTGTACTCTGTACTCTGTTATAATAAAACTACGTCAATATATTGAAACAAGAAATCAATAAAAAACTAAAAATAGACAAAAATTGTGTTATAAATTAAAGCTAAAAAATATGTAGTATCGTTTACTTCAAAAATAAGAATTCATTTTATTCAATATCCAATACTTTGATTAAATTGTCTAATTTCCTAAAGAATGTATCGAATTCAAATTACGTAATACGTGATTTTTGTGTAAAAAATGAGAGAATAGACATTTATTAAAGAGTAAATAAAGTTAATATTTGATAAGGTTTAATACTTACTAATAATGTTAATAAATTGTGGTACTTTCAAGGACGTATTATGTCAGGAGATTTTTAAGTATTAAAATACGCACTTTCAGTATATATATTTTTCGATCAGTAAAAAACGCAATTCAAAAACCATAAATTGTATTGTTTCAAAAATTTAAAGACTTGATAATGTAAAAAATGATGAACATACAACTAGAGAGAATTATTTTTGGGAATCGTTTCATTCTTTTATTCGAACTCAGTGATTTTGTGATTCATTAATGGTATTCAGAATTGTTTAAAAATAAATATAACATCAAATCTTGAAAGACAGTCATTTACCTTCACCAACTTAAAACAAAAATATTCAATTATGCTAATACTTAAAAAAATGACTCATTTACGTTACTGCCAATTTATTGCAGAACTAATTCTAGGGAAAAATAAAAAGTATGATTTCGCGTTTATGAAATAACATTGTGTGGATGTAAAATATATATGAATGGCTAACTCTGTATAAAAAAAGAATAATGATAAAAGTAAACTCGCTTAATTGAAATTAATATTCAAATAATAGCATCGTTAACGTTTCAAAGAATAACATTTAACAGTTATACATTTTTTGGGGACAGTAATTGTTTCCTTACTTATGCTATGTCAAGTAATGTGGTAAAAATATTATTAACCTATTTTTTTAAGAATATAAATAGTAATAGTAACGGATTTGGACAATATTTCAATCAAAGTTTGGAGAGTTGTGTGTCACTAATTTATTTTTTATTAGTCTCATATTTTTATCCATTAATATCCTTACATAGGTGATTTGTTTCTACTTTGCACCTATTTGTTAAATTTTTGAATGTTCTTTATCTAATCTATCATCTTATAAGGACTTTCCTCGCTTTTGCTATTTTGGACATTCTTTCATCAATATTATATATTTCTTTCTGTCATTTTGAGTCCCATTTCTATTATTTTCTTTTTCTTATTCTTTATCCTACCAGATTTTGTTCTAATTGATTGATATATACATTTAGTTGTACTATTACTGTTTTTTTTTCTGATATAGAAAATGAAATATTTTCTGTAATTGATTTTCAATTTTACACTAAAAATTGTGATTTTTCTACCTTAATTTTATTCTATCGTATTTAAAGAAAAACCAGTAAATATTTGCTGTATGTTTTCTCACGAAATTTATAGGACCATCCAAAATCAATAACGAAATCTATTTGTCAATTGTTCCAATAGTTTTACAACAAATCGCGTTAGAGGGAATTTACGTTTAAAACTTTCACATACAACCATTGTTTAAAATAGCAAAACTCTCCCATTAAAACTCCCAAAGATGTTCTTAATGAAAATGTAAACGAGGTAATTTGCCAATAGAATTTACTTGTCAAGACTTTAAGTTTGTTCGATCAAATTACCGAAGTTTGCAGTTCCTTAGCTCCTTGATGAGCCTAAATTGGATTTTTTTTGGTCACCCAACATAATTGAATTCAATGTGATCGATTAGAACTGAAAAAAAAAACAAGAATCGTTTTTAAGGGAACACATCCTAAAAACTAGTTATATAGAAGGTTTTCTTTCTTGTATGCCACGAGTGGGAATAATCATAGCGTGAACCGTATAGATGAGTTATAATCCATAAGAAAAAATTCATTAGTGCCGGCAAATAGTATTTTATCCAGGCATAGAAATAATTTGATATGTTTCTAGCATTCTAATGTCATATCAAATAAGAAATGGTTGGACCGTTTATGAATATTTTCTAAAATTAAAATTTAATAAACGTATTTTATTTGATAAGGGCCTACAATGTTTACAAAAATTTAATCGTGACATTATTTGAATAGAATAATAAAGTGGCAATGATGTTGACGTACAAAATAAAGATAAAAATATCTTGGGAAATACAAAGATCGACACGAGTCAATTTGTTTAATTCATATTTACAGTAAAATATTTTTTAATTTCGATTTTAAATTTTACATTTATTGCAGTACAGTCACGATGAAGAAGTAAAAACAATTGATATTTTACTTTGTTTTTAAAGATAACATTTATTTTGACCCTTATTTTTTTCATGTTTTACAATAGTTGATAATTGTCAGCTTAAAGGCTGCCTCAAAAAACAGATTGCATGTTGTGCATTTTTTTATTTAAAGAGCAGAAAATTTCACTACAAAATACTTCACTGACCATAATAAAATAATTAATTGATTCATAATTCCCTTTAATATTTAAAGTTTTAATTCAACAGAGCGAATTAATTAAAAATACAAATCAAGTATACACATTTCTAGATAAGAATTATTTTTGGTTTTCTGTTTTTACGCATATACTGTTACCAAGTGTTAAAACTCTAATCCTTGAGCTAATACGAATGTATGCCGTCATATTTAAATAATACTCCAATTTTCAACAATACAGTAATTTTAAATTTAATATCCTAAACGAGGGAGGTGAAAACTGAAATCACAACAAATCTAACTAACCACTGACACACTCTTTTCTACAGGAAAATTATCAAGTAAAATACACGCCTTTGCGGCACCGCACCAGCTGTCACTCCCGATAACCGCACATACGAACACAGCAACGTATGTCGAGAGAACGACAAAGTACGCGCTGCTCATCAATCGAGCTAACAGCAGTAGCAGGATCAAGAATCGAGTGAGTTCGCGGGGCCTCCTGCCACGGCACTGCGCGAGTCCAAAGCTGCCGGAGAAGACTGGCTGGAAAGCATCGGGGCCGAGTTGGAACTTTGCAGGGAAACAACTAATCCCGTTTGCTTATAATGCACGCATAATGTGGGGAGTCAACTGAGAAAATTTAGGCAAAATTTGGGATCATGTGCTAAATAAATCAGAGGCATTTTATCACCGAAGAAGAGTTGTACCGGGCGGGCAATTAACAACGACTGTCGGCCATATTTCAGGATTGGATTATAGTACAGCTCCGTGAAAATATTTTTGTGTTTGTAAGTCTACCGCTAGAGGGCGTTGTTGAATACCAGAAATTTTCAAAAATTTAGCTCGCTAAATGGTATTGGGAACAGGAGAAAAGCTCATTCCAATAACACTAACATTATAAAAATCGGTTAAGCAGAACCGCAGTTATAGACATATTTTCACCACTTAATTTGAAAAAAAAAATCACAAACTTCTGACACCAAAAATACGCAGAATTTTTCGTAGAATATGATAATTGTGTTTTCAATGCCATTTAGTTGGGTAAATTTTGTAAAATTCTGCTTATTTAATTTTTGGTATTTATTACACCCTCTAGCGGAGGATATACAATCCTGTAAATAATTTCCAACTAGTTCTAAAGGCCACATCTTAAATTAGTAGATACTTTAGTCCAAAAAACCCAATTTTTGGGGATTAGATTTTGCGATTAAAGTTTGTGAAAGCGAGGAGAAGACGTTCAATTGTGAAGATATGTGGCGGAAGCAGATACAGTCCAACTTAGAAGCCAAGCCACAAGAGCGTAGAGTATAGCTACAGAGATCGGAGAGTGAGAATAAAAGCAGAATGAGAAAGTAGTGAGAGCGAAGAAAATACAATGGAAAGAAGTCAATCTTCTTATTTAAGAAGAAATGAGTAATGTAGATAGATGAACCACAAAAAATGGAAACCAGAGAAGTTCAGGAAATGGAAGCAGGAAGTGATAATAAATGGTGAAATCTACAGGAAATGCAAACTGCAACATGGAGGGAGAATGGTCAAAGCCTGGACCGAGTAAAAAGGCTAAGAAACCCAAAAAGAAAACTACTGAAGAAAAGGTAAAGATTACTAACAGATTTCACATTGTAGAAAGGTTCGAAAAGGAAGCAGACCAAATAGTAGGAATGCAGGACAAAAAAGAAACTAATGATAAAGAAGAAGGGAAGTCAAGAGCTAAAACACCACCAGTAGTCGTGGAGGACAAAATTGAAGACCATAAAGAATTTGTTAATCAGGTGAGAAAAACTTTACATAGTAATAATTTTACGGTGCAATTCAATAGATTAATACTAAAATTTTCACAAATACAAAGAACGATACAGATATGCTAATGCAGCAAATTAAAGTAGAGGGAGTTAACCATTATACTTATACAGATAGGATAGATAAAGTAAAAAGTACGGTAATAAAAGCTGCCTGCACCTAATTTAGATATTGACGATATGAAAAAAATAGTAAAATCAAAATTGAAAAAATAGTACCACTAAAGGCTAGGGATATTAAAATAAAAATCTATAGCTATTTAGTTATGGTCAAAAAAGATATTAATTTGAAAGATTTCTCTAAGGTTACAGGGGTACAAAACAATAAGATAAAATGGGAATCAGTCACTCAATGTTACAACTGCCAAAAATTTGATCATTCACAAACTATCTTCTGCATGAAATACAAATGCGTGAAATGTACAAAATATATTGAAGTATTGAAGAAAATAGGTTAAAGAAAAAACCAAGCTATCAACAAAGTAACATCGTAAATTTTGAAAGTAATAGATATATAGTTAAGTCAGGGATATCTTACAACAATGCATAAAGGAACACCGAACAAAAAAAAGATATATGAAATAAAGAACCTTATTATAGATATAAATAAAATTGTTAATGTACCAAAAATGATACCGTTATTAGAAAACATGAAAAAAAAAACTAATTAAGGCTAAAACATTTATGGAAAAAGTAACGATTTTCATAAAATTAGAAGAATTATATAATGAGCGATAAAAATTTAGAAAATTAATAGAAATTTAAAACTAATGAAAAATTTACTTTTTAAACATAACTAAATAAAGATTGATCTAAGGATCAAAACTTTTAAATTTTAAAAATAATAAAAACTGTCAGCACAAGCCGAAAAAACTGTGGCAACAGAAATAAGATAGTAAGAATCTAAAAATATAGTATTTCATAAAGTAAAATAGCCGGAACAGGCAAAAACATAAGAGAAAAGGCCAAGCCCTATTATTATTATTATTATTATTATTATTATTATTATTATTATTAATTAGTATTAAATTAATATTATTTTTATTATTTAACAGAACAGTTAGAAGTCCTTCGCCCCATAATTTATAGAAGACACAAACAGTATAATTCTTGAAGAAACTAGATCAAAATAAATATTTTTTTAACCAATTATTGTAATGGAATCATAGAAAACGTTGTCCCATTTTCTCATCACTCTGAAACATTTGTTCTCCGCAGGCAAAAATTCTTTGTTTCAACTTTTTTACTTTCCCATATTCTCCTTGTATATAAATAAAGGTATAGCGAGGAATATTAAAATCAAAATCTTTATCAATCAATAATTTAAAGACTGCCGTAGGAGATTTTGTAGTCAATGTTGGATAAACAATCAGATTATTTTTACGTCATATACGTTAATAATAAAAATGGAAATTATGAATGGATTGATAAATTAGTTTAACGACAAATTAATGAACAAATTCAAAATATATAAAGATGTGGGAATCAGGTTTCTAGTCAAATCAAAAATCTATTAAGACGAGAATTTATTGTTAATTGCTGTATTCAAACAATATTACGTATATTATTAAATAAATTACTAAATTAATTACTTCTCACACGGTTACCAAATGTCAAACTAAGGAATTGTGATGAAATTTTTACACAATTGTTTTATGGAAATTTAAAAAACAAGTAGTCACAAACAACATTTAAATTTTCAGGAATATTACATATATTAATTTATAACTCCGATTCATTCTAATTAAAAATGATCGGTTCTTGCATCCAAATCACCTTTCCTCATTCATAAAACTTGCATAATCAAAGAGCGCAACGACGAAACCATCAATTTTCCTATCGATTTCCTTCATTTCCTGAAATACTAGTCACACTTGGCAGCGTTGGACTCTTCCTAACGGTCTTGAAAATCACAAAGAACAAAACCGACAAAAACCAGAAAAAAGTTCGTAATTTACCTTATTGCGAATACTGAAATACTAATGTTTAACAAATAGCTAACATAATTTTAAACATAAACTATAATATAAATATAAAATGGACCAATAAAAAGATCGGTGTCCTCTGTCACCTCTAACAAATCGGCTTAAATAATTGGACAGATTAATATTTGTTTACCTGTGCGTCACAACTATATGTATATGAAATAATTCGAGAAATTTTTAGTCAAAACAGCGTCTATTTTGGAAATTATGAGTTCATAAAAATAAAACGGTTGTTACTTTTCCAATGTTATTCCGTTTCATATTATCAGAATTAATGACGCACGGGTAAAACATCTTCTATTCGAACTGCAATTATGACTTATCTAAAAAATTAAACCAGACAATTACATATACTAAAAAGTGATTTATGTATGCATTTCATGGATAATAGATATATTCCTACCTTAATAAATTTAATTCTTTCAAATCTCGTATTTTTATTGTAACTTGAAAGAATTTCTAAAAAATATTTCGTTATATACCAAATTGTCGAGCGGAAATAACATTTTTGAAACGTACACAAAAGAATACAAGCTCGAAAACGACATGAAAAGAACGAAAATGAAAACCGAGACAGATACAATAAGGATTCTAAATTCAATCGTGGGGAAGATGGCGATTTCTGAAACCTAAAAAAAAGAAGGAACGAATATTTCATATTTTAAACGTTTGGTGTGAAAAAAATTGAAGATAGAACGAAAAACTATTTGTGTATACCATTACTAAATTTAATAAAACTTTATTTTTTTAATTATTTTATATAAACAAGTTCCCATATCTGAACATTAGCAATATACGATTTTGAATTATTTGCGCTTATCTTAGACCCTAAGTTTGTAATTAGCTCAATAAAGAGAACTCAAATATTAAAAAATACTGAGTGTTCCTAATAATATGGTACATCCTGAACGAGGTGGTAGAACATGATGTACACTTAAAGCTAGTTTCTAATTTATGTATATAAACTTATGTCCAATATTCAATAATTTTCCAGGATACTGGAAATTGCCTAGTACGAGATATGAATAATGTTTGACTTATTTGATAGAAATTTTACCCTACTCTAATTACAAATTTGATCATGAATCTGCGATCAATTTACAAAAATTAAGAGTGGGTTTTTTTTAATCGATGAACAGTTTTCGAGATATATAAAATCTATATCAACGCTGTATGCGCATGCATTGCATAATCGATTGTTACCTAAAATTGGACTGTATATCATTAGTTTGCTGGTTCAAATCCGACTCGAAGGACCATGTAGAATTGTATGCATAGTATAATCGATTGATACATAAAAATGAATTGTAGGTACTGGCTTAGAATCATGTATGCATACAATCTACGTGCTTAGTTTCGAAAAATAAAATTCCATTCCATCCAATAAATAACTGATACACTGTTTTATTCCTCAACAATTTTAATGAAGATAACTAGAATAGTGTTCATAATAATCCAACTCTATATGTTTTTTCTTTGACAAGGGAGGCCTGCTAGCTTAAATTTATCCAATCAATCTGTTTAATAGAAAACCATAATTGTAGAATTTTATGCATAGCATAGCTTAGAATCATATAACCATAAAATGTATGTACTTAGTTTCGTAATCACAAATCATTCCATCCAATAAATAACTGATAATCTTCTTTATTCTTCAACAACTTTAATTAAGATAACTATTTTCAAATATTTAAACTCTAATAATAACAGATGTGAATTTTTTGAGGGGTGTTCATAAAGGCTGAGACGAATTTTCACTGACCACCACTTAAACTAAAATTATTTTCACATGTCTTGTGGTCTGAAGAGTCATTAACTGCTTGAACTTAAAATTTGAGTGAGAGAATTTATTTTTGAGTGTGTGCACGGTTTTGTCATTTCTTGACGAGGGTTAAACGGGTGAGTGTGGTCTCTTCAGTGCATCTTTAGCGATTGTTGTTCGTTCTGGAGTGACTGTGACTTTGGGAGCGATTACGATTATGATTGGTTAAGTATGAGCTCAAAGAGGGCAGTTTTCATTGGTCAATTTTTGTAGAGTATATTAGCGAAATGTTGATTGGCTGAAGTAAAAATTGCGAACGTGACAAATTGTATGAATAAAATTATTTTGGAAACTGTACATGATGTACTAATGCGAGTTCAGTATTATTTCAACTTGTTTAAAATGAGTGAATTCTAACCACTGCGAATTATGGCATAAAATTGACCGTATATTAGGAAACTTTAATAAGAATTTAAAACAAGGTAGTGGCGTACAAATTCTGATTAGAGTTACCTCATAGAGTATCCATCTCTCCACCACCGATTAAAAATTTGGGTAGAACATAATTCAGATATTACACTCGTAACCACTGTATCAGATATAAAAATATTTGAATAATCCGGTTAAGAGAAATAAAAAGCGACGACTTTATCCTGTTTGGGGATTCGTGTATATTTCCGGTATAATATTTTGAATTGGCCATCTGGCACCATATGTATAACACAGGCCTAATCGGCCGAAATTTCTCAAGACTCGAAAGTATCTCAAATTCTGAAAGAGTAGAGTCTCTCTGTAGTTGCTATACCATCAGGATATCCAGGGCAATTAACATTTATCTAAGCTGAGATTAGACGGAGCTTTTTGTGAAAAAAGACACTTTATGTAAAACTAAGTAGCGAAATGGTTTTGAACATATAGAGGGTACTTTTTTATCGATTACTAAATATTGGGAAATAAAATATTCTGGATATACATGCAATTTTAGGTATTTTATTTAAAAATGAAATTTCTCAAAAAATATCTATCGGTCCCTTCAAAATACCGTTTTTAAATCTAAAATGAATTTGATAGATTTTCATATCAGCCAATTCTCTTTTTGTTCTATTTGTAGAAAGAGAACAAAAGACATTACCGACAACTTATTCTAGAAACAATGGTACTTGACTCTAATAACTTTTCGTACCTAATAAATTGAAAGCGTTGTCTCCTTGCACGACCCCTTGACCTTTTTTCGAGGACATAAATAAGGGTAAATAAAGGCCAGTTGAATCCCACGGGATACCGGGACCATTTCGGGGTAGTTTCGGCTGAATCTACACTGACAAATTTCAGGCGTTCACGTTTCATCAGCTGATGTAGTGGTTGGACGTGTAAAGGATCCTTTCTAAGACAAGCAGGGACTGTTTTGGGGGAAATTATGCGATAAGTCTGGAATGTGGTGAGCCAGAAATCAAGATTTTCTTGAGGAACTGATATCGTAATCGGAGGTTATTAATAGACATAATAATTCTATTCGACAATATGTACATGCAAAAGTAAATATTTGTTTGATATAATTATTTGTAATTTGGAAATAATTCCATTGAATTGGAACCCAAATGTAAATTTTTTTCATTTAGTTATATCTATCAGGAAATCTATATTTCTTCCAAGGTACCGTTTAATTATTTTTAATTTCACGGTTAAGCGTGGTGATTAATTTCCATTTTTATTATTTTTCAACCGTAAACAGACTACCAAGGAAATCTCCAATAAAATGTCCTCTCTTATTATGAAACCTTACAGTTTTTATTATCCTGATGCCCAGTAAATAAGGATATGGATATCCTGTTTCGAAGATGTAATTTGATAAAATTCTAATTGTGCAAAGAGCAGAGACGGATTTAATTTTACAAAAAAAAAATTATTAGAGAATCCTCCAAATTCAAAAAACAAAACAACCTCAAGAATACTTAAGAAATCTTTTAGAAAGATATATTATCACTTAGAAAAAGGTCAACTTCAAGAATTATTTCAAAACTTATCGATTTTTGGTTTCAAATGCATTTTATGATAAAAATATGGAAGTTGAACACAATATGCCGCAAACTTGTTTTTCCCATTTTCATTTGGAAACCTGATCCCTGACCTTTATTAGATTAGACGTTATAACATGCCACAAGTTCAGTAATTTCTAATCTTCTCATCAGTATCTAAATATACGAGGGTAAATAGAATTACAAATCCCTTTCAATTAAATTAAGTTTTTTGAGGTTACACAGGAACTTTGTTTATAAATCCTTAACTGTACCGCACTGATAGTGCTTATTACATGCACATATTATGCCTTACTGAATAATAATAAAAACACCACTGCCGCTCAATGGTTGATTGGTTAAAAAATAAGTAACCTCCCGCATCCTGTTGCTGGGATACATTTTTGTTGTGCTGTTTAATTAAAACAAACCAGAAATAAAAAAATAGTTATTGATAAACTCAACTGTTGTACTATTCTATTTAAATAATTTTATGCAGTTTTATGCTATGTTTTTTAATCACAGTAGATGAATCACATGGTGTCCTTTATGTAGAGTTATTATATAGAACTGAGTTATGAAGTTCAAATATGCACATAATATACATAATCCAGAATTGCTGTCAGCCTGAAGCGACGCCATTTTGCCATATGTGACGCCATTTTGCCATATGTGATTCAGTTTCATGAGAATCAATCAAACATTAAAGTTACGTGCGGATAGTCCTGATTTTGAACATTGAAGTTCAGGTAATAACTTAAATTCATTTTATCTCGGCGGAGATAGTGTTCCTGAACAACAATAATTTTTATTTAATAATAAGAAGCAGATGGCCAATTGAATACTACATGTTTGCATCTATTTCAACTGCTCGATTTATGATCAGCTCTTACTACGGACTGTATTAATCATAAAAAATTGTACCACATGTTCATGAAAAATATTTCATATGTACTGTTTGTTTTGTTTTGAAATTTGACCAAGCCAGCGTTCATATATCTGAATTGATGTGTCTTATATTAATAAAATATTATATTAAAATTGTTATTTTTTGAAATAAGGTATGTGTTATGAGGGTTGCTATTTATGTATTGAGAATAGAAAGAACAAACAAATGAATTTTATCAAAAATATATTTATTTTTTGACAAAATATTCGCCTTTATACACTTTTGCATGCGATTGAACCACCCTTCAAAGCACTTTGTCCAGTCAAAAGATGATGGCTCTAAAACATGGTTTTTGAAGGCCTCATCAACCGCTTCTTCGGACGATGAAAATCGTTGTCCACGCAGTTTATCTTTAATTTGTGGGAACAAGAAGCAGTCATTAGGTGCCAAGTAGGGGCTGTAAGGCGGATGACCCATCAGTTCGATCTTTTGTGTGTAAAAATACTCACTTGTTTCACTTGATGTGTGTGAGCTCGCATTGTCATGATGCAAAATGATTCGTCGTTTTGGATTGGTTTCTCTCAATTTACCGAAAACTTCTGGCAAGCAAATGGTCGTATACCACGCTGAATTAACGGTCTTTTGATTTTCGAGAGCCACAGTTGCCACATGACCGATTTTCGTGAAGAAACAAGCCATCCACCATTTGCTTCTTAACACTTCGAGAACGAGTAACTTTTATTGGCTTTTCTTCACATTGAAACACCCAAACTGCCGATTGGCCTTTTCTTTGTGGCTCATATGCATAAATCCACGACTCGTCACCTGTGACGATGCCGTATACGGCTTTGGATGCACCACAGTTGTATTTTTTATTAATTTTACGGCACCACGAGTTTTTTTTTTGAGCATCTGTCAACAAACGTGCTTCAGAACACCCAAATGTACTTGCAAATTCTTATTTCGATTTCACGATATGTCACATGACTATCTTCTTGAATTACTTTTCTCATAGCATCGATGTTTTCCCGTACAACGACCGATTTTGGACGACCTTCTTTAACTTCGTCCGTGAGCGAACAACAACCACGTTTGAATTCAGTGTACCAGCGATACACACTGGCTTTGGATGGTGATTCATCACCAAAAGTTGAATTAAGTTGATTGATGCACTGTTCTTAATCATAGCTTGAAAATGTTCGCGAGTTAATTCCAGTTTTTGGCCGAGATGAGATTTTCAATGCAATGACAGATTTCACCTGGCAACACCGGTGTTGCCAGTTCTCAATACATAAATAGCAACCCTCGTATTTAGTTTTTGTTTAGAAAATAAAAAATAAGATCAGTGTATGGATACATACACGAAATTGCCTCAGTATAATTATTTGGATATATACTTGCCTATGACCGTACAAAAACTGGCATAGACCCCAGTTATGTTTGAGGAATTAAGAAACATAATTTACTCAACATTAATTAATCGTTTATAATGACCAAACAAAAACTAGAAATATTGGAAGGAAAAATATTAAGGAAAATGTTTCCTTGCAAAGTAGATTTGTACGCAATACTTAAATATAAAACCATTAGTTATTTTATAAAATCAGTGAGAAAACAATGGTTGGAACATTTGGAAAGAATAGACCAAAGTGGTCTTAAATGGATACGTATATTATTTTACTTTCGACGCAATGACTGTGTTATTTCGTGTTGTCATCAGCTGAAAACATGTCCTTGAAAAACGACATGCACTATCTTGTCCAATTTGCATATTACAAAAGGTAAAAGACGGAATGTACGTCAGAATAGTCATGCGATATGTTAATGTTTGATGAATTTATTTCGATTGAGTTGCGCAACCTTCATGTGTGTTATTTTTTTCTATTCTATTACTTTCATCTCATGTAAGTTTTAGCTTTAAAATAAAAGCAACTTTAGTGAATTTCGTTTTATGAAACTTGTTTCAATAATTATAGACTCTATAATTGAGCTCTAAGCTGTAGCAATATCAAATATTTAAATAGCGTGTTAACCCCTACAAACGTTTACTTGAATTAAATATTTGTTATTTTTTGTAGATAGTTTAGTTAAATAAACAAAAATGATTGTTAAAAAAATCTAGATCACGTTTTGAATCTTCACGTAAGGAACAAAAAACAAAGATTTAGCGGTGTTGTATAATCGCATTTTTCTGTTTATGGTATTGTGGCAATTTATTTAAAATGTCTACAATATTTTGTTCGTCTCTTAAATATAATCCCAAAGTAAATGCAGATACGCTAAAAATAAGATTATTGACTTATTGTTTAGCATTATAAAAGATTTATTTTAAATTTGAAATATGATTTACGTGTCCTTGTTAATTTTATGAACTTTTTGCTACAACAAAAGGGTTTACATTAAAAAAAAATTAAGCTAGCAAATTATGTGTTAATTTTATAACAAATCAATTTAGAAGTCGAGATTGAATATGAAAAAACCAACAACCTTCTGATATTTAATTATTTGATACAAGTCGATACTAACTGAGTTATTTTCCTCCCAAATAATTTGACCTACAACTGACATTCACTGAAATTGTATACCCCAAATTTGGACTTTAATCGGACCACATATGTTCTTATTGATTAGATGATTCAGAGAATAAGTGAAAAAATAAATCAAATGAAAAAACTCATTTCGCCCAAATTTTTTTTTACAACATTCAGCATCCGCTAAGTTTAATTATATTTTTTCGAAATTAAAATATAGTTGATAGATGAGCCCAAATAGATAGAGGACACATGTTCGTAAAATCTCACGCAACTCTACCAAAACAAACAGATATCTTTAATGCAATTAAAAGTATCCCCACCACACACCTCGAACTCCCTGTTCTAATTATTGTAATGCTTTTTGTGATCATATTAAAATAATATAAATCCTTGTTGCGTGTACCAAACAAATTTTACAACGGAAGTATTTCCAGGAAGGCAGATTAATTGCACTTACAACAAAACGAAATAATTGAAATTTGTCAAAGTACGCGTATAAAATGTTACCTCTATCATTTGTATTCAAAGAATTTCCATGTTCAAGTTTTGTGTGCAATTTCCTCAATGTTTGATTAATTACAGACTTTTTATACGGAGACAACTTTTATATCATTTTTTTAAGTAAATAATATTAAATAAACTAATGATAAATAGATACACGTTTTTAATTTTTTTTTCAAGCGTGAAACTTTTTATAGGAACGAATAATTGCATATCGAAATAACGATTGGTACTTTAAAAATAGATATAGTATCGGTATTAATAGCTTAATCAATAGCAAAAGCTGTTTAGTTTTCAACATTTTGTTTATTTTTAAGCGACTTATGTATACGATGTGAAGGCAAATGAAGTCGTCATAGGATTACGATAATTATACAAATAAATTAAAAAAATCTATATTAGAACCAATCATCGTCTTCATTCCTTATAAGCAAAAATGGAAAAATGTGGATAAACTGTTGACAGATTAAAAAATAATTTGGTTTTTTCGATCATTACAATATTTTCTGGGCACTTAATTATAATTTATAAATATGTCGTAGAATTATTTACTCAATATTGCCCGAGTAGAAGTTAATGTAAAGAACGTCATCAAATTATAAAGAAAGTAATTAAGGAGAAAATTATCATTTGCAACAATCTGCAATTATTGACTAATAAAGCTAATCAAAAATTAACGAGTAATTTTCAATTCAATCTCGAATTTATTATCATTCTCGAGAGAAACAAAAAGTAGTTTATTCTTTCAACACAACAACTTTTCTAATGTACAACTTGCAGAGCTTTACTCAAACTTTTTAATAGCTTTTAAGATCTCGATTAAATTTTACGAAGAAACTTTCAAACTAGACATGTTTTCAAAAAAAAGGGTGCCTTTAGTGTTAGATAAATAATTGATTTTGCCAGAAATTGAAACATTTTTTGTTAAAAATGAAATAATGCTCAAAAAGTTTTGCACGAATTTTCATACACTATTACCACCACACAAGAGAAAAATAAAATATAAATTGCTTCATTGTGGCTCGATTTTTGTGATAAAAATCTTCTTAATATACGTTTATCATTTTCGATCGTGTTTACAATGCAAGGCACGTGTTGGAAATATCTCTTCTTTATTGTCCTGAGAAAGGTCCTATTTATGCTAACACTTGGAAATACATATATTTGAAATTCAAATTTGATCACGGAAGAGATTTAATAAAAACAGAAACGATGAAAACAAATATGAATTACAATTTGCTGCTTAAAAAAACGATTTAAAGCATAAAGTTTAGTTAAAAAAACAAATTGAATGAATTAACTTCGGGTAATTTTATGAACTTCTAGAATATTTAGTTTGCATGTCACATCTTATAAATTTTATGTACTCTTGTAACTCTTGGAAATGGAAATCTATTGCAAAAGTATCGGCACGATTAGGTAATTCAAGATCAAAAAAATTGCTTTTCCTTGGGCACCAATGCAGTTCAAGAAACAGTTGAAAGCGATTGAATAAACCCCAAAAACCCGTTTTGCGACAATTTATTTTCCAACGAGGAAAAAAAAGAGAATAAATAGAAGAAATGGTAACAGAAGAAGTTGGAAAACGAAGAATAAATCTTTACACCGTAGGGTTAATATACAATTCGATGAGAAGTGATTTTTAACTGATCTTTCACTCCATTCTTTGAAAGTTTTGGTGAAGAATGAGTCAAGGAAACCGCAAGCCAAACTACGATCGGCGTTATGTTCGTTTCATCAAAGTTAAGAATTGGTAATGGCACTAGTATTAACCAACTGGCCAAATCTTCGTTTTTTCTTATTTCTTTTTTAATTTTTAAATCATGTATTAACAGGGACATTAGAATGGGAAACATAGAAAAAAAACTTAATTTCTATTTACATTTTTGAATTTTATACCAGCATCGTTTACACAGAGGCTACTTAAAACAGTCTACCTTGATATTTGGCAGTATTTATTAGATTTTAAGTAAATGCTGAAATACATCGATTTTTAATCCAAAGTTGATACATTTTCACGATACAGACATCTATCAGATTTCAACCCAGTTCCTTCCACATCTCCAACACCTTAATTTTAAATAGGGAATTTGTGTTAGTATTCAGAATATAGACCGTGAATGCTCCTCAGTTTGTCAATCGTTTTAACATAATTCTTGTCATGATCATTTCTAAACCATACTTTAGTTAGGATAGTTGGCTGTATCGTTTTATAGAAGCGACCTTCATAGCTTCCTTGGTACTTTTTTTGCCATTCATAGTTGCTTTGTTGTCTGATTATCGAAAAGTAATCTGTATATGAAAAAAAGGAAGAAAGGCTCTAGTGAAACTGTTTTTGGCAATATTTTTTATCAATCCAGAGAGCGCGACCTCCTACATAATTTCGTAATTATCAGAGCCAGAGTGAGGAAAATAATATGGGTACAAGAAATTAATTGCAATATACTAACTAAACTGGAAAAAAAGTTTTAAAACAATTATTTATCTATTGGGATGCCTGGGAATCAAGTTTGCCTATTTTTTTGAGAAAATCCATTTATAGGTTGAAAAAATTTCAACATATGCCGAAATTCTACCGCGCAACCCATATATTTTTAATGTAATGTTTCTAGGTTTATACTTCGTTAACACACTTCTTTGTCGTTTAAAATATCTACTATGAAAGCATAAGTTGCAAATCCCGGATTGATTTGTAAAACGGCATTTAAATAGTTTATTTTTCACTATTTCCGCGATGTCTCGATCTAACTGGGAAATGTATTGTTTGAAGTTATAGACAATACTTAGTACACTTTCTAAAGTAAATATCGCATAGGGTTGTAGTTGTTAAGTTTTTTCATTCTCGTATATAAAGGCATATTGGGTAGATGTAGATATATTACATTCTTCACATTTGCAATGGAAATCGCGTCAGTACGTTAAAGCGTCTGAACTATTGATGTCACATAATTAAAATACGAATTATATATAATACGTGACTGTCTCGAACCACGCTCTCCATCTTGTTATAATTGGCGAAGTTCGTAAACTAATCCCAGGAAGCATTTGGTGAAATAAATTTGGTACGCAGAGAGGCTTCTAATACTTTTTAACATTCACTGCCAACTGATCCACATTCGGAAAACTATCTCATATTGTTTCTCGAACTCGACGTAACCCATACACCAAAAATGTTAAATGCAGTAATTAAATTTTCTAAATATTGGAATGGTCAATTGTTTCCAAGGAATATTGCACCGTTCATGAATTTTAATAAATCTAAATTAAATTGTTGTCTGATTTTTTACTGGTAATATTATTGTATTACATATTGAGTACTAAACTTCCAATATACGATATGTGCCATAAAATACAATACTGAATTGCGCGCCACTGTTATCGGCATGTCTGCATTTTGACGTATGACTGTAGTAGCTTTATGTGTTCTTAGTAGTGCAAAGAACGTTGTTGTGTGATGTTATAGTTGACAATGGGTCTTATGACTGAAGAAAAAGTGTTTATTGTTGAACATTATTCTTGATCATACGGAAAGGGCAAGCAAGGTGGACCAAATTTGAAGTTAGTGATGGAACAATTTCATAGAGGCACCAACCAACGCAGTTATCCTTTCAATTGAGAAATTTCGTAGTATTAGCAGTGTATTGTGCCAAAGGAAGGAAAGGTCCGGTAGGCCAGTAACTGTGTGAGAAAAACAAATGAGAACCATGTACTTGTTTGTCGTTATTGAAGTTGAATAGCATCAATACGTCGCTTCTGGTTGGATAGCGATTGAAAAACCAAGATATGCAAGCCAGTGTTTTGTATTCTAGACAAGTTTTGGCTACGGTGTACGAGGATCCAGATTTCTTGCATAATGTGCGATTCTCCGACGAAAGCCACATTCACTTGGAGGGTTATATCAATAAGCAAACAACTCGCTTCCTTGGTTTCGAGAAGCCAGACATTATTATCCAAAACCCGCTTCATAGTGACCGCGTGACGATATGGTGTGCAGTGTCAGCACACGGTGTGATGGGTCCGTATTTCATTGAGGATGATGATGGCAAACCTCTTACTGTTACACAGGAACGTTATAGAAACATAATGGTAACGCAAGCCACGACTACACTCTTTTACGAGACAATCTAAATCGCTGTTGCAATAGAACTAAACATTTTATAATATAAAAATATTCCAGATGTTTCTTTCTATAGTCCTAGAATGTCGCAATAAACAGCCCTATCACAAGAGCATGCATACATGGGCGTATTGAGGAGTTTTTCACTGTAATCAAGAATAAGTTGATATAAGAAATTAATAAAATAATTTGTAATCAAAAGATAATACTTTTAAATGTGGTTTCAATGTCTTCTAAAATCCTACAATGAACTGCCGAAAAGAAAGTTAAAGAAGAAAATATTATTATATTTGTATAAAGGGTGAGTCATCGCAGACGCAATGGTCCATAACTCCAAAACGGTGCACTTGATGAAAATTTTGCAAGAGTACTTTTTTGTGTATATTAAAAAAAGCCGTAATTTGACATTAGTTCCGTTTATACAGGTTATCCCAAAAAAAATATATGTAACAAATGTTATGTTTTTTAAGTGGAACACCTCGTATGATTTTACATTTTTAAAAACCTCTTGCCGAGATGATTTCAATTATGCATCATACTTGATGTCTACTATGTTTAATAAAGAATTTACAGCTTCATTAAAATCACATTTTTTTAACTTAGGTGTCTAAAGCAGCCAAACCGTTGAAAATCAATAAAAATGGCTTATATGTACGTCCCTGTTCTAACTTTTCAAGCTCTATCCTATGGCATTAAAAAATCTTTGATACAGAGTGGTCAAAAATTTGAAATCCCATTTAATTCTTGATTAATCTGTATCAAAAATTTTTTAATGTCTTAGCATAGAATGCACCCGTCGCGTATACGGTGACTCACCCTGTATGTGTATGTGTGTGTATATCAGGTTATCTTTCTGGTAATAAAAGTTCATCTCCATTAAAATAATAGTAAAAAAAATATATTCAACATTAAATTTAGGATCTACACATAATTGAAATCATAGTGCTTTCATTTTGAGAACCTCAGATATTTTTGTGACTAAGGCGAAGATAATACGAAAATTAGTTTGTTTGTATGTTATTTTTGCTGTTTTGATCAGATCGAGGGCGACGGGAACAATTTTCTTTATTGATTTGATCAAAAGAATGCGAAAATATCCCAAAAGCAATGTTGACATGTGTTTGTAAGGTCGTCTCCTCCACCTCGTCGATTTTAACAATACAGATTTCCACCAAGCAAGTTTATTAAACTGGACAAAACAAAATTCGTTAATGAGGAGTTGCATGAATTTATTTATGTTAATAATAAAATAAAATAATAAATTAGAACAAACTGTTCCTAATGAAATTGAAATTGTAACTTCAAACTTAGACATATTGTAAATTTACTGTACTAAACTTGCTTTTTAACTCGAAAAAAATTAACCAACACGTAAAGATAAATTCGGACCAGATATGTTTTTTTCCACATTCATTCATTCTTTTAATAAAAGTTCTCTGACGCGTAAAATGAATTAGTGTTGAAAACCAATGCTATCTAAATTGAAATGAGGATGATTTGTACACTGTAAGTCAAAGCAAAAGAAAATTAGGATATGATTGATTTGAATTTTAAATAAACGAAGGTAAGTTTGAAAAATATTGTCTATAATTTAGCAATCTAACATTGGTATTTTTTAATAAAATCTGCTTCCAACGATGCTCAACCCGTTTTTTATTTATCACAGTCATTTATAATGTCGTGTCAGCTCCATCGCTTTCTCATTAGATTAAAATTCCATTTTTTGAAATGTCACGTGGAATTGAGTAATACTTCATTGGAAAACGCTTTTAATCCTCTATTCAACTGATAGTTGTTTCCAAATAGGATTATTTTTAAAATATTCGTAACATGTTTACTTTATGAAATATTAAAGTAAAATCGTTAGTAACTAAACACTTTGTATGTGCCTTTTTTAAATCCACTGTATAGGATCAATTCTGTAAATTTTTGGTTAAAAATAACCCAGGGTTAAAAGTAGGTTATAATCAGTAATATGATAATCATAACCCTGGGTTATTTTTAACCAAAAAGTTACGGACTAGACACCTAAGGATCTTCAAAAAACTTCATTTCTATTCACTTTTGAAACGCTCTAGTTAAGTTGTTAGCGCAATTGTTTTAACAATAATTATATAACCATGTAAAATCATTTGCAATTATTGTTCTTGCTTAATTTACTTTTTAATAAAAAATAATAATATTGAGTTAAAAAAAATTGAAGGGTGTGGTAGCTGCGGGCTATAAAAAAATCAATCACCATTAACAGATATTATATGTTTCTGAGAAATCTTTCTTGGCGCGTATTGTGATTTCACCTGTGAACGAAAGTATAATTTTACTTTCTATCTTTAAATACAACCGGTCTTGAGGTATATAATTGATTAGCAAAAAGTCAGGGACATGTTTGCGTGAAGGAAAAATTATATTTTGTTTTTAGTGGCAATAATGTCCTAGCTGATATTTTTTTTAGAATTATTATTGGTTCCATTAACGCAATATTTATTAAATTATTAATATTAATTATCTTAATAGAAGTACCACGGCAATGAAAAATAATGATTCAAATATTTCTAGAGAACAATAGATTTAAGGTACGAATAGAGCGACCGAAGAAATCAATGCGCAGTGTTAGAAGGCTTTATGAGAATGAACATCCACTCACAGTAAATATGTACGACATCCTAAAAATATTAGAGAACATAGAATAATTGATAAATTTAATAAAGATAATAGCGCAATGGAATCTGCTGGGGCCGCGAAGCAGAGGACGACCGAGAAAGAGATGCAGAGATGAAGAAAAGGTAAAAAATCAATAAACATTTCTAATTATAAATTGAAATGCAAAAACAGTCACAATAGAAAAAAATAATAATCAAACATGTCCAAACGCACAAAAAGAAGAAAATCAACGCTAGTTCGAGGAATAAACTACTTCACAAATGGATTCAATATTGTAAAAATTTGTAAGGACTTAACGGCTTAATAAAATTTAGTGGCGAATAAATGAAATTATTTTGTTATTATTATTATATATTGTGTTGTATTGTTTTGTGAGTTTTTTAAATGATTAAAATTTTGAATGATATAGTGTTTATCGTAAAAAATGATACTTCAGTGAATAAGTTCTAATAACTTGGAATAAAACTATTGTCCATTTTTATTTTTATTTAGAAAACGGATTATTGTTTTATTAAAGAAAATATTTGATCAATACATAGAATATGTTTCTTATATTTAATTACTCAGATAATTATCTTGTAATTATTACTTTATATTATGATTAATGATTAATAATTAAATTACTTTTCATAGATTTTCTTTTTCTTTTTAGGTTCGACACACATATAATGATGATGACAAAACTTTTAACAATTCCACAAATTTCCTATGTATTGGATCTGATGTTGGCGAAGTTTATAATGCAAAGATTAAACTTAAAATGAATTATTATTCATTAACATTGAGTGCTATGAATTTTTTAATTAAACCAACGATATGGACTCTTCACAAAATCAAGCCCCTCACTAATAATTTTGACAGTCATTTTATTGGTTTCTTTTAATTTTAACAGTAATTTTATTGGTTTAAGTCAAAGCTAACTAACAAGGATAATTTCATCTTTTGACACATAATTTCTATTTTTATAACATTTTGCATATATTACCTACTTTCCTAAAGATAACTTTCTGGCCCTGGATATTTACGTACACAAGTACATCTTTAGAAAGCTTAAACTTTCCTCAAAAACTGATAATACTATTTCCTAGTACAAGACAATATTTGAACAAAAATTCTTAATAAATAGATGATTCTATGTTTTACATTTTTAAATTCAAATTTTTCAAATTTTAATTATTTTCTATGACAAACTAGTATATATATAACATCCAATAATAATATTTTGACTATCTTTACACATTAACATCGAGTTTACAATAATTTAAATAATTTGGATATATTTACTTCATAATATTTTTATTTGATATTTTAAAGAACAATTTTTTTTCTCAAACTTGATCCAGAATGATCATTTCCTATAATTTTAATATGGATGACTATAGTCTTCATTCTTTTATTTCATAAAAATTCTTCATTTTGGTTATCCTTAACATGCATTTGACATGTCTAGATTTGATCTTATTTTTTTAATTAAATTTAAAATATGTCCAGTTAACAATATTATTACTATCACTGAATGTAATACATTAATTAGTTACATCCAATTTTAGTGTGCATTCAGATTTTACTAATACGTTTTGTATGACTACCAGAAAATTACATTATGATAATTTATAAAATTTACTGTTATATTTAGGATCATTAAACCTTTTATTTAATTTTGGATTGAACATTACAAAAGTTATTTAATAATAATCGTATGAAATATCATTAATCTATTTAATATCGTAACAATATATATATAGAAAATAATTAAATTTAATTTTAGACTACTTGTTCAAATTTAATAATTGTAAAAAATATCTTTTCGACTTTTGGTTTCGTCCGTCCCTGTAACTGCGGCTTCGAGTTGGAAAACATAAATCAAGATGCCTACATAACGTTTTTACAAATATCAAAGTCGGAAAAAGGTAAAAATGCACGATTACAGATACCGAGAGAACTAGCTCGCCATGGCTAAATCTCCAAGCAGGGATTTATAACGTCGGACGCTGAACGTTCACCGTTAAGTTATGCAACCACTAAAACAGTTACATTGTTTCGTTGGTTATCTATATTTTCATTTCGAGTGATTTAAGTCGGCCTTTATTTACAGACGATTATCTCGATCTAGACAGGGACGGCGCCAACCAAAAATATAACGAGCATGGATAAATTAAAAATAGGTATTTAGTTGCATAAGATTTGATATTGGAACAAAGTTACACACAAGTACTAATTAGCAATAATAATAATAATAATAATAATAATAATAGTGTTATTTGAATTGTATGTATGTTTCGGCTAAAGCCAGAATGAAAGGTAAGTCTAGGTTTAACCGGCTAAAGCTGAATCTAACCAATTCTGGCTGATTGATTTAAGTTAGCTTAAGTTAGGTGAGGTTAGGTTAGGTTTTAGCCGGTTAAAGTTGTAAGTGTTGTGAACGCTAAAACTAACTAAAACCTAACCTAATTTAACCTGATTGCATCTAACCGAAACTAACCAATTAAGATTGTTTTGGTTCAGTTTTAATAGCTTAAAGATGGAAACTATGGAAATATTCGGGTTTTAAACGACTAGGATTGATTACATCCAGCTTTAACCGGTTAAGCAAAGGTCTTTCATTCTTGCTTTAACCACAAAAAATACTTAAATCAAATAATAAATAATAATTTTAAGATAAGAAATTAAATATGAAAAAACTCACTGAAGCTTCATAAATGCCTCACTTGAGTAGGTTATTTGTAATTTATACATAATTTTCATTAACCACTTATGAACCGTCTTCAGTTTGTTGTGACAATATGCACCTCCGCCTCATCCAAGAATACGGTATATCAAGTGTGGCTGTACCACCGAATAGTACAGAATTATAAGTTGTTTTCACATAGAAACTCAAGTAAGTATCCGAATTTGAAAAGTAATCCTCTAACTTTATTAGACACGTTTTGTATTTGTATAAATAATTGATAGATACTGATTCTGGGAATTGAGAATCATCGTCTATATAAAGTTTTTCCAGATTTAACTGGTAATTCATGTAAGATGTAAATGGCAAGTATTTAGTTTTTTTTGTAAATTTGTGTAATTAGAATCAATTTCTTATTATTTTAAAATTACCCTGTATAATAGTTCATTCCAATTTGAAGAAGGTATACGCTTATATAGTATCGTTCGCGAAACGAATAATAGTTCTTTTAGTATTTAGTTTTCCTCAGGTTTTTCATGTACAAGGTAAACAACAATGGTCCGGGTATTGCACCCTGGGGAACTTCATCATAAACAATTCTCTGGCTACAACGTCATATTCTCGTATCCAGTCGACATCTACATAATAACTTCTGTTATTGATATGACTTAATTAAATACTGGAGGATCCATTTATGTCATAAAATATGTTATTTTAGTATTTAGATTTTCTCAGGCTTCTTAGATACTGGGTAAATAACAATGGTCAGGGTATTGTACCCTAAGGAACTTGATTAGAAACAATTCTCTGGCCACCATATCGTATCCCGTCTACATACTAAAAATCTATTATCGGTATGAATTAGTTAAATACTGAAGATCCATTTACGTCACAAAATTAATTTTTTATTTTTAGGAAACTTTGAAGGCCACATGAAATTGAAAACCATTCGCATCCTATTTAAATACGAACATATTGTTTAGTATAGAAGAATATATAAGTACCTTATTGATAAGTAGATTCACTGCTTCAAAATATATTTAAGAACTACATTAAATCAGACATGTTTACCATCCCTGTTAAAAAAGCGGCACAACATTCTCGACTTCATAAAAATTAAACCCGGCCAATACCAATACCCTCCAACCAATAACCACGAACAATAAACATTTATTAAAAAAAAAAAAAAACTCAAATTAACATCCGTAAAAAAAAGTTCCTAGTTCCTAAGTCTTACGTTGGTACTGTCAAAATCAACAGTGACTTTAATGTTTTTTTTTGACAGATGTTAGTTAATCAAATCCTCCTGGTGACTTACCTTATTGGTAGACGAAGGGGTGTGGTAATTCCGAGACCTGGTGGACTTGTCTAACGGGATGGTCTTGACTGGGGTCTTTGTTGTTTGGTCTGAGGAACCGATAGTGGGGTCGGCGTTTTTGGTCACCTCCAGACTTTCCGGCACGGTCTGGAGGGTGGAGCGCATAGCTGCCGACATTCTCCCCACTTTGAGACTATCGCGCGGGCCACTTTACATTACCTAAAACAAAGATAAAAATAGAGATGGTTATCTATAAAACTCAAATGTGGTATGTAGGATAAAACCAAAGAAAACTGTTAAACGTGGTCTTTGGTATTAAACATAAAAAAATATAATAGAGCTAAACATGCTGAATCTGTGTTCGGAATTTCGTTACACACGATACAAAATAGTAAAACGAAAGAAGATTTTTAAAGAGACCATCATGTCTGATGTCTGGAAACTTTTTAAGTTATACTTTAGATATTTTCATTAGGAGCTGCTGAAATTATTCTCCAATAATAGGGATTTTCTTGTGAAAATTCTATAAACTGGTTCTAACTGAATTTCAATGTTAAGGAACTGGTTTCTTTTTATTTCTATTTTTTTTTAATAGAAAAACTATTAAATAGTTAGTTTTTAATCAAATTTAATTGTTATTATCTAACAAATGAATTGACCGTTGCAATGAGAATAGATTACCCTAGTTTAAAAACAATTAACTGTTTGATTTATTGTGTTGGCAAAAGTGGGAAATTTGCAATGCAATATTCTTATGTATCATGAAATTAACGACCACTGTTTACGTCATTGAATTTACACAAACCTCACTGAAGATATTTGTTATCGATATATTAATACAACAAATATAATTTTTTAAGAAAAACCTGAATCCTCTCCTGGGTGTATGGATTCCAGTGATTACATTACATTTTCTAACTTTAAACAATTGCTCAAACATAAAATGTAATCAAAAGAAAAAGTAGAAAATGGCTACTATTTCATGATTAAAAAATATACAAATTTTGTTCAATTGATAACGGATGGGTCACGTTTAATTGTGAAATGTCTTGGGATTAACTTTAAAGAATTTTATGTCGTAGAAATTAACCTAGTTATCAAACATCTCGAAGTTTAACAAGTTTTTGATGTACAGGATGCTAAACTTTACTATTCCATAATTTCAATACATCAAAAAATGTATAGTTAAATAAACAGAATTCATTAAATTTGGCACCCTTCTTTCAATTTAAGAATTCTATTACTTGGCAAACCTTGCTCTGAATTAAACATGCGCGAAGTTAGAATAAGAAAGTATTCGGTTGACAAAGAGGGTAGCATACGCTTGGGTAAAAATTTCTAAATTGTACAGTCAGTCAGATGCAATAGAATTGACTAGTGCAGTTAAGTATACTTGTTTATCGAACTGGCCCGGTCCCTTTTGCTACCGCGCATCCAAATGTGTGGCGACTTCACATTCAGAGCAAATTTTACCAAGTACGAGGGTTGCTATTTATGTATTGAGAACTGGCAACACCAGTGTTGCCAGGTGAAATCAGTCATTGCCACCTTAAAGTTTGATATTTTTGACAGTATACGTACTCGGAACGTTTTGACGTGCGAGTACTATTTGTGTTGTTTACAGTAAGTTGAAAATATCATTTAGGCCAAAAAATGGAATTAACTCGCGAACATTTTCGAGCTATGGTTTATTATGACTTTCGACGTAGTGTAACTCAAGAACAGTGCATCAATCAACTTAATTCAACATTTGGTGATTAAGCACCATCCAAAACCAGTGTATATCGCTGCTACACAGAATTCAAACGTGACCGTCCAAAATCGGTCGTTGTGCCGGAAAACATCGATGTTATGATAAAACTAATTGAAGAATATCGTCATGAGACATATCGTGAAATCGAGGCATGTTTAAGCATTTGTATGACCAGCATACATAAGAATTAGTAAGAACATTTGGGTGTTCCGAAGCTGTTGCACGTTGGATTCCACATTTGTTGACAGATGCTCAAAAAAAGGCTCGTGTCGATTGGTGCCGTAAAATGAATAAAAAATACAACTGTAGTGCATCCAAAGCCGTATACAGCATCGTCACTGGTGACGAGTCGTGGATTTATGCATATGAGTCAGAAAGAAAAGCCCACTCGGCAGTTTGGGTGTTTCAATGTGAAGAAAATCCAACAAAAGTTACGTTCTCGAAGTATTAAGAAGCAAATGGTGGCGTGTTTCTTCACGAAAACCGGTCATGTGGCAACTCTCGCTCTCGGAAATCAAAAGACCGTTAATGCAGCGTGGTGTACGACCATTTGCTTGCCAGAAGTTTTCGGTAAATTGAGAGAAACCAATCCAAAACGACGAATCATTTTGCATCACGACAATACGAGCTCATACACATCAAATGAAACAAGCGAGTATTTGGACACACAAATGATCGAATTGATGGGTCATCCGCCTAATGACTTCTTCTTGTTCCGACAAATTAAAGAAGAAGAAGCGGCTGAGGCCTTCAAAACCCTGTTTTAGAGCCATAATCTTTTCACTGGACAAAGTGCTTTGAAGGATGGTTCAATCGCATGCAAAAGAGTATAAAGCTTAAAGGCGAATATTTTGAAAAGCAATAAATATATTTTTGATAAAATTCATTTGTTTGTTCTTTCTATTCTCAATACATAAATAGCAACCTCCATATTATCACTTTCACGATTGGTCTGGAGAGACCTTTCCTGCTTAAAAACGGGTGAAAGGTTAATATTGGCAATAAAAAGACACATGCGGACAGTAAACATTATTAGAATGCGAGAAAAACAAAGTCACCTTTTTCTTTTCATCTCCAAATTGAAAAATTGTTGGATAGCCCTTGCGAATATTTTTTTAATAATTTAAAATTAAAAGGATTTTTAAATGATCCCAGCCCTGCATGTATAAAGTATAAAAATATTTTTGATATCAAATGGTTTAACGAATGAAATTTTTAAACCATAACACAATGATTATTATTATTACTTATCAATCATTTTAACGATAAAACAATGGAACGTTAGTGATTGGAGTTCATTGTTATTACACAATTTTTAATGTTGTAATACATCGACAACAAGAACAACTAAGCTAATTAAGTCTTGTTAGACTAATAAATTAAACAATAAATTTTGAGGTGCACACGAGAGAGAAAAAGTTACACGGTGGTTACGTATAACATTAAGTAGGCCAATGGATTTTCGGTTGTAGGTAATTTGAAATTTTGATTAATAACAATCGTACGTAGAAACATCCCGTAAATTTTTGCATAAGAATATACAGTAAAGTTTCAGTATTTGGGTCAATGACATTATTTTTTATTAGTACATTAATTTTTATTTTCTCGGAAAATAAAAATTAATTAATAATCATGGTTTTTGAAATCTTTGGTATAATTTATTTAAATCAAAATCTTTAGTTCCGAATTACTACATTCTTTTCAACATAACTCTAGGTAATTTCCGTCTAATCTCGGGTGAAAATGTTGAACTTTGACCGTTTTTAAAAAATGGTTGGCTTTGGTCCAGAAAAATAATAAGTTAAATTTAGTGTTGCCTTAATTGCAGTTACCTAATCGATGTTTCTTTTGTTAAAAGAGCCTTTTAGAAAAATAACATTTTTTCGTAATCGTCCTTTTGTTTCTACTTTTCAATCGATTGGGTGGAAAATTGTTCGTCAAAATAATAAAATACACGTGATCTTCTGTTATCGCAAAAATTTTCATTGGCACTTATCAGAGCACGTTTTTCTTATTAATAATTTATAACAAAGCGTATGTGATTATATAAGTATTATTATTATTATTATACTAGGAATAAATTAAAAAAAGTATTATGCAATACATTTTTTTTCTAACTGCTGGTTGTGGAATGCTCTACAAATTTTGGTTAAACATCTTTCACATAAACCACATACCTAATTTCTAACAATCTAAAAGTTTGTTTTTGCAACGTAGTTTTCCTTAGAAGTAACAAAGTAAGTTTATGATTTTCGGGCTAGATACATCAACTTCGAAACAATAACCAATTCATTTTCCAACCTGGCTTTTTTTCTTTATAATCTGTTAAAAGTCGTAGTTTTTTAAATGTTCGCCACGAAGCTTGCGTTAGATTAAATTTGCACCCCATAATACTTATTTGTGGCCGAACAATTTAACCGCGTTATGGATGGTAAATTAAAAAAAAGCAAAAATTTCGATGGGACCAAGTAACAGAGAATATTTAAGGCACTTTTGACTTGCACCTTTAAAACATTTTTCTATGTTTTTGTTGATTTGTCTGGGAGTATAAAAAACAGTAATGGTATGATTCGACTTCAAATTCGGTGAGAATCCATAGCAGAAAATTAAAATATCATCAACAATACTTTTTCGTTGTAGTAAGTACAGCCAACGAGTCGTGGCCTCTCAGATGCGCGTGAAATGAAAAGAGAACGAGATGAGAAGTAAATATCCAGTAAGAAGTGAAATATCTTGACCCTTATAACAACGATACAATCAGCTCGACGGTCCGTTCAGACTAATTTAATCTCCTCGACTTCTGATTTTGCTACCGCGCATCCAATTGTGAGGGGCCACTTTCTACTATAAATAAGACGAATGTTGCTAAATTTTAAAGTTTCTAGAATACATTTTCTCGCTGAATTTGAACTCGATCATACATAACGGTCTTTAAGGCAGCCATGAATGGTGAATAGCGCAGGGTACTCGAAATTATCTTCCACACAAATTTTCTGGCTTGAGTTAATATACTTGAAATGTGTTTGTAAGGTCGCTAAACACTAACGTTTTGCAATCTTCGCTGGTGAGTAGAATAAATTCTTCATTAAAACTGGTTACAAATTGTGTCTCTGGTTTAAAAGAAGCGTGAACTACTTTTGTTTTTAGAAGCACCGATTGTATAAATTTGTTCTTACAATGTACAAATTGTTCCGTGTGTATGAGAGTTCCGTCGTTGTAATATTTGTTTAATCTTCCTCTTTGGCAATAAGGGAACGTAAATTTTACTCGGTTGGGTCTTACAGTAATTCTATTCTAAATTGCAAAATTTAATTTTACTTAGTACTTAAAACTGAAAACTTGCACATGCAAATACAAGTATTTTTTGTTAAGTGGTAGAGATTACTATCGTCCCAATTTTTCTTAAAACAATCGATAAAAGGATTAAAAAAAGAAAAGTGATAGAAAATCTCTTGTAATTTAAATATTGTCTGTAGCTGGCATACAAAGATTTTAAACGATAAAAGAATGGGTGGATGGATTCGGTTAACGTGGGGAATTGGACCGACAGAAAGAATTTTCGGAAGGCTTGATTAAACCTCAAAAGAAAGTTTTTCGACTGATTAGATGTCAAAGCTTCGGGTATAGATAAGAAAGCTGACGAAATATAATAGACGCCGAAGAAAAAACGACCTCGAATTTCAATTAGCTATACATCAAATGATTTTTTTAAAATGAGAAAAAAATTCGTAAAATATACCAAACGATGGTTATAGCAAGTATTTAATTGCCATCAACCTACGAACTAATCTTAACTGTTTTAAATAAAATAAAGCCTAATCCCAATTTCAAATCGGTCCACTTAGTTCAAGGTGTCTTTCACTGTGGCAAAGTCATTGACTTGTACATACATATTTTATAATTCGCAGTATAATAATTATTATTCGCGTGAACTAAATAACTACAGAGTACAACTTTGTGGTTAAAGCCCCAAACTCAATAGAAATCTTTGCCAAATATGACCTAAAATGACATACGCCACTATTAGTGTAAATGACATAACAGTATAATCTATTTTTCGAACTTTAATAAATTATTTCAATCTGATTTAAATATCGAAATGAAAAGATAAGTTTTATGAAACCCGGGCGTGTACCAACACGCTCTCGAAATGCATATGGTACGGCGAGTTTCCGAGTCGAGAAAAGCGAGTTTTCTTTTTATTTTAAAATAGTTTTGGTCAAAAATACACTTTACATATAGGTCAGTCATCGGTTGCTTTCTCCTAAACACTAAGAACGGTCGCATTATATCGAAACTCAACAGGAAATTTGTAAATAATCACCTAGCATTGCTAATTTAGTGATTTAAGTAATTGCGATTCGGCCAATTCGAATATATATCATTTAACGAGCTGATTTATGATCCTTCGAGAGAAATTTGTCATAAATTTCAAAATCCTTTTTGATATAGAGGTTTTTTTTACCAAAAATGTAATGACCAAAAAATTATGGAGTAAAATATCAGTTAAACTATGCAAAAGAGAATATTAATTATTAGGTATATGTGTTCACCTATGACCATTCCCAATAAAACACACTGTATCATCTGCACTGCGTTTATAAAGTCACCCCCTTTTATTTTTTGAGCGGGGTGAGATATCGAAATGCGACCAAGTCAATGTGAAACTATATAAAAAATATTACATTTTGACATAAGAGAACTCTGACGTCTTCACGATGGCGTCGCGACGCCTAGTAAGTTGTAATTTTCAAATGGTATACGGGGCCCAGCGACCCCTGTTTTAAAGGTATTTTCAACTTCTTTACATGCAGTTAAGAGGGTAAGATTTTCATTATAATTCATTTTGAAAGAGAAGGTTTTCAATAGGTCTCAAATTTGGTATGTGGGATTAAACCAAAGAAACTCGAAATCTTTACCACAACTACTTTAATTAAAACAGGACCACTAGTTCCTACTATCATCAGTCGTCATCAGGTCTATAAAATATATGTCATATAAATAACAATTATTCAAGCAAACTTACTAAAAAAATTGCAATAAAACAGCAAAAGTTACATCATTAAATATAAGTTAACACAAGAAGTTGGAAAGTAAAAATTCAAAGGATACAAGTTAAAATTAAGTAAATTATTGAGACAAGTATGTGGTAAATTAACAATCTTAAACATTTAGTATTTAAAGGTTAAACAAATATTATTAAGATAAAATGGAACCAACAAAATGATGTTGCAAAAGGTAAAGTTGATAGTGAGAGCCAATTTCTTATGTGAGGAGAAGAACCAACGACTTAAAATTAAATATATGATGCGTAGGTTTAAAGAGAAGAAAAATATCCCATATAGGGTAGAATGCCAATTAGGTAAGTGTACATACCAGTCTTGCAACCAATAATAAAGGTAGAGACCATTGTGAATATCACCTATAACCAACTAGGAAAGTAAAATGGGTCACGGAAAATTATGCACCAAGTGGAAGAAGAAAGTCAGTTACCCTCAACGTTTGACATCCAATATAAATGGAAGAGACGTATCTCTGAGAGAAGATTAGGCTATGAATATGAATTACCACGGGCACTTAAAAGTTTGACCCACTTTTGTTCATTTGAATTTTATCTTAATAATATATGTTTAACCTTTAAATACTAAATGTTTAAGATTGTGTGATGTAACTTTTGCTCTTTTATTGTAATTTTTTAGTAAGTTTTTGAATGTGTGCTTATATGATTGTTATTTATTTGACATATATATATATATATATATAGACCTGATGATAGTCGAAACTAATCGTCCTATTTTAATTAAAGTATTTGTGGTAAATATTTGGTTTAATAATTCATTTTTTCAAAGTTTTATAAATTTATTATACAAAAATATTGGCTAGAGTAAGTGTTCAAAAACATCTTGACATATCTCCAGGCGATTATAAAACGTTTCTTTCACTTTTTGAAAGGTTTCAACAAGTTGCTTTATTTAAACTACACTTTTCACATACCTCCATAAGAAAAATCTAATGGTGACAGATCTGGCGAACGTGCGGATTCCTCGTCGTCCAATCAATCTATATTTGGCCAAATATTGCCTCACTGGTAAAAAATACTGCGACAGAACACCGTCTTGCTATTTATTTCCTAATTCTCTTAAATATTTTCTCCAAACAAAATAATCAGAAGAGTGCTCGTTAAATTACCGAACAGCTTCATGATAATTACTGTGAGCTTCGAAAACAATACTTATTTCAACCAGTGCAGGCATATTAGACAAAAAAACGATAATTTATAGTACAGGTGAACAATTGAAGTCAAAATAACTACTAAACTATTTCGGCACTTTATATTTCTCACAATCAGTTTTTAAAAAAAAAATGTTTTCATAAAAACATGGTTTTAATTTAATTGTAGATTACTTACCTATTTTTTACAAAATTAATTATTTTAAATATTTACTCACGTAAATATGACATGCTTGTTAATTTATGTTACTATCGTTATAATTTCGTTATTAATATATTAAGAGATTTTCAGATCCTAAAACAATGTGTCGCTCGACCTTATATGCTTTTTAAAATTTACAACTTAGTAGGCGTTGCGACGCCATTGTGAAGACGTCGGAATTAACTGTCATGCCAAAAAGTAATATTTTTTATATAGTTTCACCCTGTCTTGTTCGTGTTTCGATATTTTACCCCAAGAAAAAAATTCAAGGGGTGGGGAGTCAGGACGTACTGCATGTATTTTTTGCCACGAATTTTATAAACAAGCATAATTTATTAGCACTATTTTTACGTACAAACTATTTAATGTACTCTATTAAGAATTTGTTAGTATGTCGGAAACTTTTCAAAAATTTCGGATTACTTGAATACCTTTAACAATCGAATTAATATAAATATTACAAATTTTTCACGAATATTACTTTTGCTTAGGCATGCAAAAAGTAGCTTAGATATAAGCGATATTACTACTTTATTGTTTATTAGTAATTGCAAAATTTTGTGCATTATACGGTGTTTGAGTCAGCATTGTTTTTTTGTTTAAAACTTTTTAACTGCCAAAAGCGAATATTTCAATATTTCAATGTTTTATCTCCAACATGCGTCATGGATTTTTCTCCTTTAACCATAAACATTTAACACAAAAAAAAGATAAAAACGTAAAATACTTTGCTGTATTAATAACTACATAGGTATAGATTATATAATTATAAATGTAAACAAAATATGAGACAATATAAATAACATTTTCACTTCAGTATGTACATTAAAAGAACTGTTTCTCTTCTGTTAAGTGTTATAAAATAAATTCTTCAAAATAACACAATAATATTAATGTTAAGACCAGTTTAACTGATTTAATTTTTACTTTTTTTACGGCAATTCTGAATCAACCACTGTGACAAAATGATCGTACAGTACTTTTAAATACAATAGAGTAATTAAATATTTATCAGAGGTTAATGCCCACATTTTTTGCCGAATTAGACACGACTAAAAGAACATTATAGCGCATTTTAAAATATTATTTAAATATTCCTCTACTGACACACATTTGTCTTCTTATCAGTTCCATGTTCGTAAACGGACACAATTGATTACTTCATGAAGCGATGGAAATATAATAACACGTAAACGTCTTCTCAAGCAGAAGGGACTATAAAAGACTTGATTGAGAATATTCTGTTATAACAATAATCGCTGCAAGAGTAATACTACAAAAAATTACGAGCCCATAGTGAATATTCAAAATAAGAGTGTACAGTTTAAATGTTAAATGTTTAAATTTAATTAATCTTAAATATGTTGTAAACTTAACCTTTTGTTCGAATGTGCCTTCATTACGCGAATTTAACAGTATTTTATGTACAGTGTCCTAAACCTCACTATACCATAATTTAAAAATATTATGAAATATTGAAATCAAATTAAGTAAAAACTTTTTTTTTCTTAGAGCTAACTTACTTTAATGCACTATGTGGTGTTATAATATTTTTACTTAAAACTGATACAGGGTGTTTAAAAATAGATCGAATATTTAAACAGGGTATAGTATGGATCAAAATAAGTCAAAAAGTTCTAATAAACATGGTTCCCCAAATTGACGGTTTCGGAGATAGTCATTTATTTTTTAAGCATTTTGCGTTTACACATTATTTTTATTGTGTAAAAACAAACGATAGAAACTTATAAACAAAATCGTTTAAACGTCGATGGATAGGAAGTGGCAGGCATGTATCATGGCCTGCAAGATCGCCTGATTTAAACCCCCTTGATTTGTTTTTATGGGGATATTTAAAAAGTTGAGAGTACGCTATTCTTGTAAAAAGCCATGAAGAGCTACAACAACGAATTAATCAAGAATGTCACCAATTCCGAGCTAATGTAGGAATTTTAAAGAGAGTTCAAATATCCTTCCGTCCGAGATGTCGTTTCTGCTTGGAAATGGGAGAATGGCATTTTGAACATCTTATCTAACATTCTTTCTTTTGATTTTATTTATAAGCTTCTATCGTTTGTTTGTAAATAATAATAAAGATGTGTAAACGCAAAATGCTTCAAAAATAAATAACTCTCTGTATCTGCGAAACTGTCAATTTCCGTACCCATGTTTATTATGCATTTTTGGCTTATTTTGATCCAAACTATAACCCTGTTCAAATATCCGATCTTTTTTTGAACACCCTGTATACATAGTAAGACCAATTTTATTAATAGTACAGTGGAATTATTTAATTATGTTGGTACATGGAAGACATAGAAATCTTTATTTTAAATATTCAATATTCTTCTTTTAATTTCGATGTATGTGTTTTTATCGTACACTTCAGCATTAAGATACTCCCCAAGAAAAACAGTCTATAGGGGGTGAGATCTGTCACCATAACGATTTAATAGGCTCACTGCAATATAGTGATTAAACATTATTCATTCCTCGTCGAATTATTCCCCGACCTTCAATATCGTCAATAGTTTTACAAATATTTCAATTTCAACTCTTAAATCTTGGACGGACGGTACGGTGTATATTCATATTGTGTATGTAATTAATAATCAGATGTTCAAATAAAATAAGGGTAAGGTTATACCTATAATGCTTTATACAGAAACAAAAATGTATACCTCAGAAGATATTTAAAGATGTAATAGAATATGATTAACATAATGACCGTTTAACCTCCGTTAATCCTAATCTCTCGAACTCCGCTGTGCTAAAGGTACGATCATAAGTGTCGGTACGTTACTATCGAATTCATTGGAACGATGTTCTCACCTCAGATACGGCCATTTCAAGATATTAGACTAGAAATTATAATGCATTCTCGCTTCTTCGCCGGATTCCTATAGGTATGCAAATATTATTTATGAACCTGTGTACCAAAAAAAGAAGGTAAAAACATTTGCATTTTATAATACCAGTCAGTACACTTTTTGCAAACATTGCTTAAAAAAAAAACAAATCGCTACAAAATTTTAGAGAACATTATGGCCTACTACATCAGCTATGGTCAGTTTAGGATACTATTTTTCTTATTAGGTTAAGTTTGTTTGGTAGAAATGTACTAGTTATTAAAGGATTAAAGTCTTGAAATTTATTGAGAATCATTATAGACTTTGCCAGCAGTCCACCTATAGTATTAAACTGTTAATCCATTGACCCTTTTCTACATATTCACCATCGATGCAATCCGGTTATGCCCGTAACTAATAAAGGTCTTTTAGTCTTTCTGTGCGATTTGCAAGGCCTTAGTTTTTTATTGGTAACTTTTATTTACTCGATTCGACAGCTAGTTTGACTTTATTTATAAGATTTGTAGTATTGGAAGCATTTGATTTATACTGTTATAACAAGAGGAAGTTGTACAGAAAATTATATAACGCCCTTTGCAAATCGATTTAATATAAAAAATCCGAATGGACCATGGGTAATAGTGAATAACGACTACTTATTCATAAATAGAGAAGAGTTCTAGTGTTGCGACAGGCCTATTGCACTTATAAGGTTAAACATCTTATCAAACCATCTATGCCTGAAACCCCAAATGGTTTTGTCTCAGAAAAATAACGATCATAGTTTGTAAATTCAAACAATAACGGTGCTTAGGGACGTGGATTACGTCATGGTTCAATGAAGATGTTATTTTTATTATTGACTGTAGGTACCCCGAAGCTATTCAGTTTTAAATAGATTGGGGATTACTTTACAATGCTAGTTTTTTAGCTAGAACCCCAATACAATAATTAATTTAAAGGTAATTTCCAATAAAAACTTGCTCTTTTGATATTGAAATAGACAACTGCCATGTGCAATTTAATCACCAGTTGAGGCTGTATTTCTGCGAAATTATGAAGAAGAAAGATGCTAGCTACAGCCATAAAGATATTGTGTATCATCATCTTAATCTATATTCATTTATTAGGAGATACCAGCTTTGAGATGCTTATTTTATTTTCCATTTATCTTTCACGAGTTCTTTGGTTTCTCTTTAGTTTGGTTTTTTTTCCATTATCATTTCCTTGGTTATTCCATTTCATTTGTGATTTTTCTAGTTTTCCTTATTTTCCATTCTATTTTGGTTGCTTCTACATATATGTCTAAACCATCTTAATACAGTTTTGTTTTTTTTTCTACCGATTTCACTCCTAATTTTTATCTTTTTTTTTTGCTTAGTACTTTTTTCTTCAGTCTTAGTACTGCACTTCTTTTTAAAGTTTTCATCCCACTGCTTATATTCCTCTTTGTAGTTTGTTTAATATCCTCATTTCTCTGTGATATGTTAATGATGGGACGAACAGTGCATTATTTATCTTTACCTTAGTAGGTTTTGAATATTTTTTATTAAATACTTGCTTAATCTTCTAAAGTTGGATTTTAATCTTTCTTCAGTTATTAAATTTCTTTCCATTTTCTGCTACAACTATTCCTAACTTGTTGAAGCTCCTTGTTGTCTATTTTAAATTTTGTTTTCCTGTGTTTTCAATCAATAATTAGTATAATTATAAAGATAATGTGAATATATAGGCAATTATGTGTAATGCACACTGAATCAATTTTCGATATTTTAATTTAACTAATCACAAAATAAGCTAAGGCGAATTAAATAAGGTAGTGAAGTCCCTATACAATTAAAGGTCATTTCGATTTAATTAATAATACTATTTAAAATAAAGACAAATATGTATAAGCTTTCATGTACCAAAACTTTAAAACAATTACACTGTACAAACCTTTTCAAAATCAAATGTTTGGCCTCACTCTGTATATCAGTTTGGTTTCAATATTTTCAAAACAGTACTTATATTTTGAAATTATGAAATGTTGGCAGATAGGCATTTTACATTTACAAGCTCTAACCTCTGTCTAGTAAACAAAATAGATTGAATTTACAAGTAGGTACTGATCTCACTTATGCGACTTGATAACAAAAATAAATGTGTGGTATCTGCTTGCTTAATACTAACCTAGAAAATTGTAAACTGTAAAAACCAAAACACTGTAATGAAATTATTATTACTTAGTACAATTGTCCAATAGGTCTGTTTTTTTAAATGGTGATACTGAATGGTACTGACGTTTCATAACCGTCTTGAACATTTCACGGTTTATTAAAACAAACTTGGATTAATTAAAGAATAAATTGGGAGTCACAAATTATACATTATTATCCAAGGTTCTTAACTTCCATTAGTTTTAAAAAATGTATGTGTTATTTTACTAATTACCTAATAGATAATTGTACAAATTTTTTCAAAAAAGTGTCTGATATAAATTGTTAGGAAGCCTATTTATATTCACCAGTTGAAATTTTTATTATCGTTTTGTAACAAAGAAATAGAAAATAATACGTCGATACTGAGCGCAAAATAATAAGAAATTAATGGGTAAATGAAATATACAATTAACTCTTCTAAGGTGAGGTACATAGTAGTAATGACCTCCCAGGGTCTTCTGTCAATGATGACTCATTTAAGATATACCTACACTTAGCGAAGAACCTGTCTTGTATGAACACCTACCCGTTTTTAATAGTAATTGGTAAGCATTTCCGGGCTTTTCAAGATTATTTCAATAAGGTACAAGAATAGATTATATCGTGCAGATACCTTGCGACAATCTACAACTACCTGTATTTTAACAATTTTATGTTCTAGACGTATAAGTCAAAGAACTACCTAATAAGGCTAAGTTCCTTAAAGCAATATTGGCCTTTATTCCGGCAACGGATTTGACGGTATCACTGCAAATAATTAAGAAACTACAAACACTTCGTACACAAATATAGAATCTCGGGTTTCTATTTATGCTAATTTTAAGTGTTGAAAACTATCCTGTATTTAGGGACCAAGTGAAAGCTTTGACAGGGACACACTTTACGAAACGAATTTGTCACGTTTCCGACCTTTATTCCACTTATATCACTAAATAACACTACACTATGATTTACAAATATGACAACTCACCCATAAAATAATCCTGGTCACTTCAAAATCCTTTAAAATCAACACACACACCTCAAAAAAGCATAGTTTTAGATTTCTACAAGATGGCTGGGAGACTGAACGTATACACACCGAATAAGCTAGGACGTACTTCGACGAAATCGCCCTAAGAAGCGCGAGGACGGCTGTCGTAACGTACGTCGCATCCGAGTGCGTTTCGGCATGACGTCGGTGACAAGGTGATCAGCTGCGCGCATGACCAACCGGACTAAGAAAATGATACAGTGGCAGCCAAACTTTCCAATTCCTTGCCTTAATCCTTACAATTAATTTATCGTCAAATATCAATTTGCTTGAATTATTGAGAAAACTCGCTCTTATGCTGCTGAATAATATACATATCGTGCTCAAATAATGTTTCCAAGCGGTAATTCGCTTTTTATTTTGTGGAAAATGTGCCGGCTTAAGAGCCACTGTTTACTCGCGACTATATTCGCAATGTCTACGTTTCCGAACCCCGGCAGGCTTTTAGTTCACTTGAATGATGTCATTGAAGACTGTCCCCAATAATAGTTATTTTAGAGAAACGATGGTGACAACATTTTTAAGAAAATATTGCACCATCGTTAATTAATAATGATTCAAAATATCAATACAGAAATTATGATAAATCATTTTAATGTACTGATGATGATTTTAGGAATATACAGGGTGTCCAGAAACTCACTTCACAGAAAAAACCTGTATAAAATCTACAGGTCATTTTATATTGATTTGACGCCTTATCTAAAAATGCTTCCTAAGAGAGCTGGAGCTCTTTAAAGATCTCTGTTAACTGAAATAAGTAACTTCAAAACGAATTCCTCTTAAATGACGTTATTTTGTACATTTATTTCTTAAAATGTGCCTAATCAAATAGCCTGGATATGACTTTTTAATTGTAGTCATAGGCGGCTCGTTTGTGTGGGTTATTGGATAATTTTATTCGCCATTTGTTTGTCACTCTTAATTAATTTCGACATTTTACAAAACAAAATATTTTTCACAGCCGTCCATGATAATTTAAAAAAAATAGTTTATCGTAGAGACTTCAGATAAGAGTATTATGTTTTTTGTAAAAATGTCAAGATTTGTTAAATAGCATGTCAAAATGACGACATTTTGAGAGAAAAAAATTTTGAATAAAAAATATCTTATACCCCACTTGAACGAGCTGCTTATGACTACATGTAAAATATCGTATGTACGTAAATTTCATTGGGCATAAACAAGAAATAAACATGCCAAATATTGTCCCTTAAAAGAAAATTGTTTTGAAGTTAATTGAATTAAACTAATGCGAGAGCCCCATTTTGAAAGAGCTCCAGAAATCGACGTAAAATGAGCTCTAAATTTTGCAGGTTTTTTCTGTAAAGTGAATTTCTCGACACCCTGTATTTGGATATTATTATAAAGTGTGGTTCTGAATTTATACCAAATAATTCAGTAGGAGGTTCCTCGTTAAAAATTATGAGAAATAAATCTCAGCCCAACCCCTAAATAGAAAAGAGGGAATTAAAATTGAGTCCTTAATTATTTTCAAATCAGATTTTAATGTAAAATATTTAAGCTCAAAATCAATACTATATTAACGCCTTTATTGAAAAAATGGTGACAACTAGTTTCGGCTACATAGCCTTCACCAGGTCGAAACATTTTTTGAAATACCGTCAGAAAACATAAATAATCAACGGAATTTAACAGCTGACCTAAAAAAAAAACAAGATCAAAATAAAAAAAAAATCGAAACATGAAAGTTTTAACAGTAGGTGAGTAACATTAAACTTAAAAGAACCACTTTAAACTAACAAACAAAAATGGGGAAAAACTAAAACTTAACTTCTGAACCAATAAGGAATTCCTCATGTTCTAGCACCGTAATTATTATACAAACATGGGAAGTAGGAGGGAAGTTTAATAGTAACGTAACAATGGGGTTACATGAGTAGAAGTTTAAGAAGGTGAGAACAAGTGATGAGAACGGATGTTTCTCTCCAAGAAGGAAATGAAATCAAAGGGATTGGTAATGAAAACTTAATATAAGCATGCTGTAAATAATGAGACAGAATAGCAGTAACTATATAGGAATAAAATTACTTAAAGCAGTCCCATGAGTTAAGGACAAATTTAAACTCAAGAAGAACAACAGCATCAAGAAAATTAAGGAGGGAATTTCAGCAACATAAGAAAGCAAATTGGCACAAACCTGTACTCATGTACCCATTGTTACGTTAGTATTAAACACATTTTCCTTCTTCCCATGCTTGCAAGACGATTACGATGCTGGGGAACGAGGAATTCCATATTAGTTTAGTTCAGAAGTTAAGATTTAGTTTTTCCCCATTTTGGTTCATCTTTGATGTTTAATATTACCACACCTAATGTTGTAACTTACATCATATTTTTTTTATCTTGTTCTTTCTATCTTGCTATAGGTAAGTTTATTTATTAATATAAATACAATATCTAACTGGGTTACCCCCAATTATAGAATAAGGCAAATATAATAATTATACAATTATACAGAATTATATAAAAGTATATATCGTACCCGAAAGGGATGACTGAAATAGGTGCATTCTGAAAAAAAAAAATTGTTAAAAACAAAAAAATTGTACAGTTCATCAAAAATAAGTAGCCAGGTATAGAGGTTTAATAGAGGCACTAGAGCAATTTAGAATGTCGAGATCACTTTTAATTCTGGAATAGTTTGAATCATTTGATAAAGCAGATATGATTTATAAATGTTGGTCGATGGTAAAAAATATTTTGTTCGTGAGTTTTGACGAAAGTTTAACAAACCAAACCCGTCAGCCAAACGCAATCTACAGAACCATTTAGAATTTTGAATAAAAATATTGTTGACTGCATCATTCGTCTTTTGAGAAGACTTATTGAATTAAATGTTCTAGATAGTAACGCCTAGGAAGTCCCCTTATAGGATAGGCACCATCAATTGCAAAACGTGTGGCTTTGAAGAACTTGCGCAGAACTTGTTCAAGATGGGATATATGACTTAAATATATTGTATTCCAAATTAGTATATTTATTCATCGTCAAAAAACCACAAGACAATGTTATACATATTCCTATTAACAAAACGTTAGTTAAGAATCAAAGTAAACCGAAAGATCTTTTACTAAATCGAGTCGTGCCAGTGCATCGTTTTCTAAACTGTAATTATATAGAAATACCGAATCTTTTCTGCTGAATTACATTACATTACACTTTTTTATATTCAACGATAACTTCTTAATTATGCACCATCTATTTAAGTGGTTTACATTTTTTTTAAGACAAACATTTTTGAGATTATCTGCAAATAATAGATTCTAAATATTCAACTCATAAACAATGTTATTTATGAATAATAAAAATAATAGTGGCACCATTACTGATCCTTGAGGAACGTCGGATGTTTGATCGTAATAAAGTGATTTATTTATGGCTTAACACTACATGTACATAAAGATTACGGTTTGACAAATATAATCAGATATAATATAACATATTTATAAATGAATCATTACAACCTGATATACAGATAATAGATGATAAAAGAGCGTGATCGATTCTATCAAAGGTTTTGGAGAAGTCAGTGCAGATAACATCTATCTCACTTACAGACTATTTAAGATTATGTATATTTTAGTTTATTTAAAAAGCACTGTTTTATTATTTTTAATATCTGACGACCTTTCTTAATTTGACTTGTTTGTATTGCAATGAAACCGAGCCTAACCTATTCTAAATTGTATTAATGAAAATAGTTTATAGAATTCACCATTTGCTAATTAATCTGTCGAATCCCCAGTTGCGACTTTGTCTACCTCTAATCCTAGAATCCTGAATTGCTAAGCCCACGACTTTTGAATTTAATTGTACGTTTTACTAACGATTATCGAAACATGCAAGGGGATTCATCTCAAATTCAGCAAAGCTGAATACCTTATATATTTTTGAAACCTCCTCGATAAACTGACTCGAACGACTTGTTAAGGTGCGTCAACATTCTCGTGTTTCGATTCGTGGTTGGACGGGAATACGAGTCGCAACATAAATGACAGCCGCTGTACGAGAATAGACAAACACAAACAAATATTTGTTAGGGAAAATACTTTTATTGTTTTTCAAAATATTCCCTTTTACATGCGTTTGAAACAATTTTCAAAGCACTTTTCCCACTCCGAACGAGGAAGTTCTAAAACATACGTTTTAAACGCATGAATCGCTTTTTCAGGTGTCGAAAAACGTTGACCACAAAATTTCAAAATCTATTTTTGATGTGCGTGAATAAAAAGTCATTGAGGGCTTAATCCGGGCGGAACAGCCATCAATTGGTCAATTGAATATTTTGAGCGCACAAAAAGTAATTTGTTTTACACGATGAGTGAAATCTCGCATTGTTGTGATGGAAAAAGCTTATTTTTTGGCGGTTCATTTTCCTCGATTTTACGAATATTTTTGACAAACAAATGGTTGAGTACAATTCAAAATTGACAATTCTACGTTGCTCTTGCTTTTTCAGCGATTTTCAAATTATAAGGTATCCAACGCGAACAAATCTTGTTAATTACAAAATACGAGGATATATCAGAAAATAACGAGACTGGTGCTATAGTATAACGATGAAACATTTATTTAAAAAACTTCAACAACTATCGTTTAAAGTACTCTCCATTCTGCTCAATACACTTATCCCATCGCTTTATCCATTTGTCATAAACTTCTGAGAAACTATTTTTTGTATATCCATCATAGTGTTCTAAATCCGATTCAAATCTTCGACCTCTCAATTCTTTTTTGACTTCAGGAAACAAATAGAATTCACATGGAACAAGATCGGGAGAGCAGGGGGGTGAACCATAATTTAATTTCTACCCCTAATTCTTCAATTGTTCATTGACAAATTGCTGATCTTTGAGCCGGAGCATTGTCGTGATGCAGCGTCCAACCGAAGTCTTGATAAAGCGGTCGTTTTTTCTTTAATTTTGCCTTTAAGGGTCCTCGAAGTACATTAGAATAGTACTCCCCAGATACTGTATTTCCTCTAGGTACAATGGATCGTAAATAACTCCACATTTATAAAAAAAAATCAAGTGCATCACTTTACCAGCGTTTTTAACAGTTTTGGCCTTCTGCGGTCTTGGGCTGGCTTTATACTTCCATTGCATACTTTGAGACTTCAATTCAATTGAGGATCGTAATGATAAAACCAACTTTCGTCACATGTAACCGCATTATTTATAAACTGTGGATTACGTTGCAGTTGCTTTTTCCACTGCTGACAAATTGTCACTCGATTACTTTTTTTTCATCGGTCATCACTTTTGGAATCCATCTTGTTGCGACTTTCCGGTACCCTAAATCTTCATGAATAATTTTTTGAATAGAACCGTAAGACAAATTAACAATGTCAGAAATTCGTTTTATGCCAATCCGGTAATCATTTTGTATCAAGTCGTTAATTTCTGTAATTTTTGTGTCAGTTTGCGCAGTTTATGGTCGACTAAGACGAGATTCATCTTCAATTGATTCACAACCGTCTTTAAACTTCTTATGCCACTCAAACACTCTACATCGCGATAAACTATTATCTGGATATGCACTTTTAATCATTTCAAAAGTTTCAGTTGGTGTTTTACCCGACCGAACAGAAAATTTTATCGTATATCTTTGTTCCACTTTCATTTTTTCGACTGACAATTCAATAATTAATTTGTAATAAACGTCAAAAGTTAAATGAAGGAAATTACATTAAAGATAAAGCTTTCATGTCACATTTTTTTGTGTCATAAAATTCTACCTCTGAATAAGTTACAGCACCAGTCTCGTTATTTTCTGATACATCCTCGTATTCTAGCAATCTTGAATACATTCAATTCAGTGCCCAGGCATGCCTCAAACTCATGATAAATCAAATAACAATCTTTCGATATTAGGTCACGCACAGCATCGATGTTTTCTGTCACAACTACCGATTTTGGACGTCCTTCACAAAATTAGTCCTGGAGCGAACGACGACCATGACTAATCAGCGAAAAATGGTAGCCCCGGAAGGAGCTTTATTACCAAAAGTCGAAGAGAGTTGATCGGCACTCATTGGTTGAGAAAATATACGACGAAAATCGTAAAAAATCGCAGCATTAACATTTTGACAATTTAATTGAATTTTTTGGCCGAGATGCATTTTTCAAGTCACTGTAAATAACACGAATAACACTCGAATGACAAAACATTTTTGAGTATGTATACCATAAAAAACAACTATCCAACGCTGATGTCAAATTTGACATATTGGTATTGATGTTGCCATATTTCTAAACTTATTTAGCAGTCTAGGTACTTGTGGTCCAGGTGAAAATTTCCTTTAAGAAAATTTAAGAAAATAAATACATGAAAGATTTGATGTAGTTGACTGTATTACATTAAAATCAATTTTTAAAATGTTTGTTCTAATTACTAGCAATAACCAAAAATACTCCCTAATTTTATTTAACGTTTAAGGTGAATTATTACTTATTTCTGTTATAGTTTCTTTAACGTCTTCAACATTAGTTGGATTTGGTTTTGATTTTTGATATAGCTACAGAAAAAACTAAACAGCATAAGGTCTAGTGATCTATTGGGCCATACAACTGTACCTCTTCGTCTAATCCATTTATTTGGAAATATTTCGTTTACAATTGTAACATAATGAGGTGTAGCATCCTTCCACTGAAACTAAACGTTTTTTCGTTACCCTTGGATATAATACGTTTGGAAATAAATTTGCCAAAATAGGAACAATTTTATCTCTAATCAATAAAAATTGGGCCAATATGATACTTGCCCAAACATTCTCCTTTTAAGGAAATTGTGTATGTGTCTCACGCATCTAATGAGGATTCTCAGCTTAACAATACCCACCTAGAGTTTTACCAGTTAAATCGTTTGAAATAAAAACAGTACCAAGAGTATTCTTATTTCAGTCCCAGTGGTTAATTAATATCCATTCTACGATTTAGATTGTTTTCTGTTAGCTCCTGGGCAAAAGTCATTTTATGGGGATGATTTTGCTTTCTGAAGACACCTTACGACAATTGTATTACTGATGTTATGTTGATGGTCAGTTTGACGTTTGATCATCTTCTATGCAATATAGTTTTTAAAGATTTTAAATGTCCAAGATCTTTAAACTGTGCATGAATTTTAGACATAGTTCCTGAGATATTAAGCAACTGATTAGTAAGATTAAATAGATTAGCTACATCCAGTACCAAATATTTCATTATTAATTTTGCACGAAATGACTTTTCAATTAACAATTCAATATTTCAATTTAAAATATTAAAATAACTAGGTGTACATCTTATTTAGTGATTTTCTTTTATTGTTTGTCATTGTCTAGATAATAAGTTTTTGTTAAACCAAGGACCAAAACTGTATCAGGTTGTTTTATTTATTTTCGAATTTTTCCCCACACAGGATACTAGTCACTTTAAAAAATTCAAGCCTTGAAATGAAATTTCAAAACGATTTCAAAATTTAATCCTTTCAAAATACTTATAAGGATTTGGGGGGCGGTAGGGGATAGTTAAATTATCTGTTTAGACCATAAGTAGAATTATAGGCCATTCAAATCAACTTATCGGAGAGCTTTAAAACATATACAATGATACAGGGTGTTCCATTGAAGTACTGCTTAATAAAAATGGGGTGAATTATCGAACATACAAATATGTTCTTGTTGGCTCTGTAAATAACCATATTAGTTTTGCAAAAAATCCGAAATGGACTTGGCCTATTATGTGAAAGTTTACATAATGATAAAATAGTAAACTTTAAAGTATTGTCACAAGATTCCCCAAGAATTTACAAAAGGTGTAGTTTTAATCAGTTTAATTAAAAGAATGGTTTTCGGGAAATATGGTATTGTGTGACATTATACCCAAACCCAATTGTGCATCCATAACAAAAGTTTGGTAGAAACTGTTGAGCAGACCATTAAAAAAATTGCTAGGAGTAACGAAGATCGACTTCATCGTCACGTGAATGTTGAAGCGATCCAGCTATTTAACAAAACTTAATTAGAAAAAAGGCTCACGAAGAGGAAGCCTTTTGAGTTAGTTTAGTGACAAGTTAAAAGTAGAGCTTGTGAAGTGTACAAACCAAGATTAGTATATTTAAGTATCAGAACAACCTGGGAACACTATTGATTATATCTTAGATTAAGTAGAAATCTTAATTAGTTTAAGTTAGAACCAAACTGATTATTCTCAGTATTAACCAGATTGTATTTATATCTTAATACACCGTAAAAAGTATTTCTTAAAAAAAATTGAGACCATTGCTTAAGAGTTTTAAATAAAATAGTTATTGTAGCAAATAATATATTAAGTGAGACTTTTTTCACTACAACGAATAGGCAACACTATATACACAAAACTGATCTCCTCTTATCTAAAATGATCTACAATGCTTTTCAGATAAAAATAAGTAATCTAATAACAAAAAAATACGCCAATGAATTTTCGAAGGATGAGACATTGTGCCATATTTAGATTTGTTAGAAAACTAACTCTTTCACACCTGCCATCATCCTAATTTTTTTTAAATGGCTTCCTCCAATTTTTTAAAAAAGCTTCCTCCATTTTTATCCATTTTTGGATTTTTGGATTTTTGAATTTTTTACATTTTTGAAATCAGTTGAACGAGAAAAATCCAAAATTGGATAAAATATGGGGCTCAAAGTAATTGTTATGAGCTGCAGAATGTATTTATCTATTCCTTAATTGTACCCCTAAAACCATATTGAAGTTTTTTATGCTAGATGATAAAAATTTCGGAAATTTGAAAAATTAATGGAGGTCACGTAACTCAAAAGTATATAACTGATATGTATAAATATATGTACATCAACTGAGTCAGTTGGCATTAAAAAATACAACCAATACAGCAATAACGAAGGAAGCGAAGTTACAGTTTTAGGACAAGTAATTCTAAAAGATCAACAACAGTCACTGTCAGAGAAACAGGTGTTCCATCTTCCACTGTTTTTCGAATATTAAACGAATACGAATACCGTCCATACAAAATTAAATATTTTCAAGAGTTCAATGAAGATGATTTTGATCGCCATCTTGAATTTTGTGATTTATTGCATTAGCGTTTAACTGAAAATCCACGTTTGTTTTTCAAATGAAAACAATTTTCACTGAATAGTTTAGTTAACAGAAATGATTGGGCAGATATTGATCCACATGTTATACGTGATTATCACACAGAGTGTCCTCAAAAGTTGAATGTGTGGTATGATATCCTAGATGTCTACGTAGTCGAACCTTTTTTTTTTAGACGAAAACTTAAATAGTGAATCATATCTTCCATTATTGAGAAAAGTAATTCATCTACATTGAGAAAAGTAATTCATCTACGTATTACGATATTAACAGAAAATGATAATCTTGTCCAAATTTGCTTGTACTGCAATAGAATGGAGCATCTCTACACTTCCTTTTCATTTGTATGGCAATTTTTGAATGAAACTTTCTCCTTTCGTTGATAGATAAAAGAGGATTAATGAAGGGATGGCCACCTAGGTTACCGGATTTAACACCCCCAGATCACGCCTAGTTTTTTTATTTGAAGTATTATTTGATAAAGAATACTTATCTTGAATTTCCAAAGTCCAAGACCCCAAGTGTGCTAGTTTGTTGGAATTGTTTTAACGGGAGGAATACAGAAAGGCACAAATATACAGGTTGTCCCATTAATAATTTTGAATGCGACGTCACGTGACCAAAAACAAATACCTCATTGGGTAACACAATAACAAGAAAAGATGCAACATTTGCTCTAATTTACACCCCCAAAATTATAATTCTCTACTACTGCCCAATTCTGATATATTACTTGTCTTAATCGTCGTGGGACACCCTATATAGAACTGTATGGTGGACATTTTTAACAAATGGTATTAAATTTAGAATACAAAATATTGGTATCATAAAATCATTAAAATAAAAGTTCCGCATAATTCAATTTAATTCAATTTAAAATTCTTTGGTTCATAAATTAGTTGTTTTAAATATACATTTTTGAAATCAGTTGAAAGAGAAAAATCCAAAAATGGATAAAAAATGAAGCTATTTAAAAAGGGGATGATAACAGGGGTGAGGGAGCGATTTTTCAACAAACCTAATATGGCACAATATCTTTTCCTACGAATATTAATTTAAGTTGTTTTTATCCTTTAAAAGTTACTTAAGAATAATTTTAACATAAAAGTCCTGAATTTAAAATATGTAGATTTATCTAGTTTGTAATTTTAGGGGAAAGTTCTTTATCCCTTGTCAGAACGAGGCACTGCCATAAGCTAGATATAAATTAACACTAGTCCTTTAATCAAAGAACCATTTTTATCTTTTTCGTCAATGACGTAAGATAATTTTACCGCACTTCCTAGCATGAGATTGCTACATTAATATGATTAAATTTATATAATATTTATTATCATTTCTCATCACACCGCAAAATAATAGGCTATTACACACAAAAAGGACAATGATTAATAGCCTACCTTCACACTGAATTAAAACCAAACCGCAATGGCGCACACCAAGGAATTACAGTCGTCAACCGAATAAATCATCCTTATTGCAGATATACAGTGTCTTCCTAATGTAATGGATGAGTACGAAAAAAATAATTTTTGAGATAACCATTATTTGCCTACTTTTTCACACAGAATTAACACATACAGGGTGAACAGTGTAAGAGGATTAATTTAGCATGTGATGTAAAAACAAGTGTTCTTTCCTGTATGTATGAATTCTATTTGTAAAAATGTGCAAATAAAAATTAAATTCAATCGGTTCATGTCATTTTCTTAAAAAAATGCGTAAGCACTGTATTGATCTGACTGAATTTAACCATAGTTCCTAGCGTAGTATTTCTATTCTAAATTGCAAAACCTTAAAAACATAAAAATTAAAGAAAAAATAAGATCCATGGGCGTAGGAGCTTAAGTATCTACAAAAATTTGATATTCATTTAAATAATAAAAAAAAGACTTTATACATAATGTATAATTACAATCCACTTTTAGTTTTTATTAACGATTGAAATGTTTTATTTTTGAAAATATTTTTTTTCTGAATTGAATAAGTTTCAACATTTTTCGTAATTCTGGTATAAGGCATATTATTACTTAATGAAATTGGCTCAGTATAATTTATACAAGAAAAATCATTTCAAACATATTTTTTCATAATGAAATACATATAAAAGATACACCAATAAAAATTTAATTATTACCAAAAACAATTTTTAGAAACTAAACTATGCATAAAGAGCTGCTATTAATAGCAATGATTTTTATTTTTTTGATGGTCTCCTTAAACCCTCCTGTATTCTCTGGACTTGGGACACTGACACAGTTATTTTGATAAATAACCAATTTTACATACCAAAAACTTGAGATGATGTTAAAAATTATTCAGAGCATGTTAAACTAAAAATTAACTTTTATCGAAAAATAAAAAAAAACATTCTTAAAACGCAATTAAAGAAAACTGCTTCCATTGCAATATTAAAAATAAATAACAAAATCTGTAAATAACATTTATCATGTAAAAGTTACAATCTAAAAAAACAAGTTTTCTGGTTATTTAAATAAAGACTTACTTTATAAATCTTCGTACTCAAATTCTGAAGAAGAATCTTCATTTAGTTTAATAATGATGGGTTGTAGGGGTGTTAACACAATATACTCGTTTGTTTATGTACATCTTTATTTTTAAGAACATAATTGTCATTACTTATTTGTGAAATTTTATAATCTCCAAAATGCCATATTTTTAAAGAAAAGAAAAATTAAAATTTTAAGAAAACAGTCACTCACACCCGCTACTGCCTGAGAATTTAGAAGGGGAATGATTTACGACCATAGAAACCCAGTCAAATATTTATAAATGCGTGTGCGGTTGATTGAGACGATTTTATTTGGTCTGAACATCATTACCTCAGATATCCAGTGATTATACGTGGCATATACAATATTTAAATGCCCATTTCTTATAAAGTTCTTAACATTAACAAGTCCTTATATTAGATAAACCTCGTAAATAAAATAAAAATTTAAGTTTTGAAATTTAGAATAGAAAGTTTTTAGGAGCAGGAATGGGATACTGGGAAGTACTTTTGGTTACTGTAAGCTAGTCTATTATTTAAAATCTTCATTTTAATTAATTTTAATTAAATTTCCAAAAAACTCCAGCTTTGGTACAAATCAATGGCTTATCACGATAAATACTACGAAGGGGAGACCAATTACCTTTATTTTATTTTCGCTTCACTCTAAATCAATTTCCATCATCTTGAAAATTGGAAGTGCTCCCTAAGGAAAAATCTCCATTATTCCCCTGATGTGACAAAGAGTCAAATGTGTTTGTTCCTATTTAATAACCTACCATCGGTTTTCCCATCGTCGAGGGGATAATGCACGTGCACAAAATACACATCAAATACGTACACGTTTCCTAATGTAGGTTGCTTCCAGCTCAAGGAAAATATATACGGCATGCTCTATAAGGGATTACTTATATGATTTTTTGACGTTTACTAAGGAAAACGTTAAATTTCTTAAATAACACTATCACTCTAGTCGTCTACAGTTTAGCAAAGTCCACCGTATCACGCAAACCATTAATAAAGCACTAGAAAACAAACAGTACTGTAGTGGAGTCTTCCTTGACATCAGCCAAGCGTTTGACAAGGTGTGGCACCCTGGACTAGTTCATAAAATAAAACGCACCCTACCTCCAGCTTACTTCCAGCTATTAAAATCGTACTTGAATGAAAGAACGTTCCGAACGTAAATGCAGAGAAATCAGACTGTATCCCAATCAATTCAGGAGTTCCACAGGGAAGTGTTCTGGGGCCACTCCTATATGTCTTGTTCACATTAGATTTACCATTGACACAAAACATTACTATTGGGACATTCGCCGATGACACAGCAATTTTGTCTAGCCACGAAAACCCTCAAATCGCAACAGACAATACACAAAACCATCTAAACACACTCGAAGAATGGTTAAAGAAGTGGAAAATAAAAGTAAATGAAAATAAGTCAGCACACGTTACATTTACCCTCCGGAAAGAATTATGTCCTCCAGTCTCAATAAATAACGTTCAAATACCACAAACACAAACAGTAAAATACTTGGGCCTTCACATTGACAGTAAACTAACATGGAAACAACACATTATCAAAAAGAAAAAACAAGTAGAAATCAAAGCAAGAGAATTACAATGGTTAATAGGAAGAAAATCAAGAGTGTCAATAGAAAACAAAGTACTAATCTACAAACTTGTCATCAAACCCATCTGGACATATGGATTGGAACTATGGGGCTGCGCTTCCAAGTCAAACTTAGCAATCATACAAAGAAGTCAGTCGAAGGTACGTAACAAACCACACGCTACACGAAGATCTCCATGTACCGACAGTTGTGGAAGTCATCCATGAGAAGGCTGCCAGACACCTTGAAGCTGTGGCAACACACCCAAATTAACTTATGGAACAGCTACTAGAACCACTAAATAACAAAAGACTAAAAAAACTGTGGCCATTTGATCTAATTTAAACTAAATCAGAAATTAAAATTAATATAGGTAATATCAACGGATATTACCCTATCCATGTCATTTACTTACTAGTTTAACTAGTAATCGTTTTAGCATTTTAGCTTATAGAATTTTGTAACATTCTGATTGCTAAATAAAGTACTATAAAAAAAAACTCTAGTCGTGCGGTTTGTAGCAGTTTTAATGACACACACGTAGTTACAATTTATTTGACAACTTATTGGCATACGTATATGAGGTGCAAAAATATTAATGTGTCATTAAAAATGTCTATATTCCTCATCAATTTATTTTCTATTTGATATGTTCAAAGGCTTCAGGTACTGATCGATAAATGGAGTCTGCTACATTTTATTGGCAAGAGTTGGAGTTATTTTTTTCAAAATATAATGAAACATACAAAAGAAGAAGAATGACAGATTTGACAACAGAATTATCGTGAATATCAACTCTACATTGTAAGTCGTTTGACTAATTTTGTTTGTATTTTGATATTGTGGAGTGTTTTCTTCATCTTTTTTTTATTAAACAGTTCGTTTCTAATAACACAAAATTGTAAAATACTGTTTTGTACTCTGTTAACAAAATCTTCATTTAATATTCATTTAATAATCAATATAAATAGGAAAGAACTACTAATAAAAATCCAAAATATTTACCACAGCTATTTACTTCAATCTTAAAAACTTAAAATAACAATGATATGTTTTACAAGACAGTCAAGTTAATTTAAACTTCAGTTAATACTATTTTATTAAAGTGTCTAATTTTGTTAATAAGTTTGAATCAAAATTTAATTTAATTTTTACCACTATTAAACCTGTTTTTCATTGTGCAACATTTTATTTTATTTTGTGGTAAGTTGTTGTGTTCACTGTTTATTTTATATTATTTTATTGTTTAGTTCTTCTTGTATACCAATTTTTTTCGTCTTTTAGAACTGAATATGGCTGTTTAGCCGAAACTAATCGTCGTTATTTTTAATTTTTAAGTTTGAATTAAATAGCTGTGATAAAGATTTTGATTTTTTATTAGAAGTTCTATAATCCCTTATTACCATATTTGAGAATATGGATAATCTCCTTCATCATAAATAGGAAAGATAAATAATACTTATCTTGAATTTCCAGTCTTCCAAAGCCCTGAATACATATTAAACCGCTAAACAATGTTGATTGTTAAAAATGTAAACAATTGAACAAAATAAATTCTTCTTTCCTAGACTTATTGTGACTTGCTTTCTTAAACATTTTGCCACAGCTCATACATAATTTTACTAGGAATTTTATGTATAAATAGATGTGCTGGTCGCATCGTCTACACTCCGGTCTAATTTGCCCAATTTTCGGGAGTTTTGCGCGAATGATGGAGCCAGCTGGAACCAAAAGTAAAGATTACAAACACAAGGGAAGAATGAAAGTAGGAAGCGAATCGGAAAGTGAAGGAAGACCCAGGAGCAAGATCAGGAAGGAGAAAAAGGAAATAGAAGAAAAGGCAGAGAAAAGGAAAGATGACTTGAGTACATTATTGAAACATCGCTTTGGCGATAAAACATTGATGAAAGTAGTGAGAAGCCCAAGATTAATGGAGAAATTGAAATTGAAAGATCCAATATTTGCAAAGAAATTTAATCAGAGAGCAGAAGAATGCAAGAAAAGGGGTAAAGAAATCGAACCGAAAATAACGTTAGAAGAAATTGAAGAGGAAAAGAAAGTAGAAAAGGCAAGAGAAAAACCAGGAAAAATAGAAGAAGTAGGAAAAATAGCAAAAAGTAAGGCAAAATTTTGGAGCGAGGAAGTAGAGGAAGAAATGGAAATAACATCAAATGAAATATCTGAACTTCCAAAACAAAATCTAGTGAAACGGATGAGGGATGGATACAACAAAATAAGAAGGCAAAGAAGACAAAAGAAACAATATATGAAGAAAGAATAAAAGTTACCAATAGGTTCGAACCGTTGAATGAAGAGGAGACCGAAGAGGAACCAGCGGATAAAAAAGTGGAAGAAATAAAATTTAAAATACCACCAGTGGTTGTAGAAGGCAAAAATTAAATCTAAACAATGCAGCACATTAAGAAGATGATATCTAAAAAAGGCAAACCATATTATTATTATCGTCTACATGAATGGCAGATATCTGTCGACCTTTTTGAGAAGATTATTAAATAACATAATAATAATAATAATAATAATAATACTTTTAGTTCTGCACTACGTACATTCCTAATCATTTTAGATACATTTTAATCCTCAACCAAACATTTTGCTGTTTTTAGTGCCCATCCATCAACTTTGTTGATCGTCTGCACTTTCTTTTTCATTTTTGAAAATGTTTAATTTTCTTTCATTTAAAAAAGTTCTTATTCCTAGTTGGAATGGGCTTAAAAGCCAAGAAGTCGAGTCGAAACTTTGTTTTCTACGAATTTTTGAAATTAGATTCAATTTCGTTTAAAATAAAATTAGGTGAAATACACTGAAGTTAACATCAACTTTTCTGCTTAACCCTTAACATTTCTAATAAAAATCTATAACACAGACGGTTCTAAGTGGCTGAGTCGCGCAAACTTTTGCACTAAATAACCCGACAATGTGGTTGGCTGCCTTCCTTTAGATGACATTACAACAATAGAGGGTAATTGCACACGCTATGAACACAGTCTCATGTTGTTTGTTCTCACTGGCATTTATTCCTGTTTCACGCAAAAGTTTCTCTTTTTATGTTATCACTTATAACTATATTTTGGCGTGCTTTCATAACCGTGTTTTTGTATTTCGTAATTTATGCAGATTGCAGTCATTTTAAAAACTAAAAACCACAACTATCGAGGCATACATTAGACAGCGATGGATAGATGTAAAGTAGATATGCGTTAAATATTCACGAGAGATGTTATTGTTATCGAATTAACTATTTCTACCTTTACTTTGGGGAATTTATCCATAATATAAAAAAGCTAAATTATACTTATCTTGACATTCCACAATTCTTCAAAATTATTTTGTCAATACCTTTCTCAAACCAGGACTCGCTAAATCGCATTTTAAGAATGAATGAATGAATACGTTGTTTTAGTATAGATATGTTGATGATGTTTTGACTGGGTTTCCAGGTAGTGGTAGAAAATTGGATGTATTCTTTAATTTTATTAACAATTTACATCCAAAGATAAAATTTTCCAGTTGAAATTGAAGACAACGGTTCTATAAATTTCTTAGATATAACTATTAAAAGAGTAAACATAATCTTCAATATTCAATTTTACGTAAACCAACTCATGCAAATATGAGTATCCCTTATAACTCAAATCACCCTTTGTCACATAAATTAACAGCTTATAATTCAATGATACACAGAGATTTTTCAGCATCAATAAGTGGGAGTAATTTAAAATAGGAAATTAATACAATAAGACAAATCACTACCTCTATTAATTATCCATCTAATAAATAGGTTGATTAATAAAATGGCAGAAAAGGTTGCCGCAAACCTGATCTTGCCGAAACAACCTAAAGATGAAGGGTCATACAGAGGTATTTACAAACTAAATTATTCGAAATGAAAAGCCATCCTTGTTTTTATATATCGGTTACTTAAATCTTACTTATATGACAAAAGTAATTTTAGAAAATCTATCCACAACATTAATATCAGACATAACACTATTACTATGCCACAACACTCCTCGACTTTGTTTGAGCGTTGTTTCTTTACGTAAAATTTAGTCAAATTCTTTCATCTTCACTATGTCCATTTCATTACTATTTAAATATCGGTCTACTCTTAAGGACATATTGTTAGCCAAGCAATGATATACAGTGTGTACAGAAAGTATGGAATAAAATCATTTTAAGCTAAACAAACAATTTTGAGGAAATATTCTCAGACAGGTCGGTTTTTTATTTTAATTTAATTTATTTTTATAATTAAATATACAGGGTAAACCATTTGTGAGTAACGATGTCATCGACAATTTTTTTAAACGGCACACCCTGTATATTTTATTTTTTTTAGATTGCAAATTTCAAGACAATTCCAAAAATATATCATACTTATGTTTGGTAATTAATAGTTTTGAAGATACAATAATTTTAAAACCTGTATTTTTGAAGACCTTTAATTAAATTAAAATAACAAAATAATACAACAGCAACAAAAAATTGCCACACAATAAATTGCAGTAAGTGTTCGAATTGTCTTCCTTCTTGTGCTTGACAGTGTCCTAAGCGATCAATATATTCCTGCTGAACGTTATTAATGGTTTCCTGCGAAATATTATTTATTTCTTGTATTATTCTATCTTTTAAATCATTTATGTCAGGTTTACTTTTATACACAACATTTTTTAGATGACCACACAAAAAGAAATCTAATGGCGTGAGATCCGGTGACCTTGGTGGCCACTCAATGGGTCCTCGTCTACTTATTTACATCCACTTATTTAGGAAAATTTCGTCAAGATATGTTCGAAGGGCGGCTGCATAATGTGGCGGCGCCCCATCTTGTTGATACCACAGACTTTCATCGATATTTCGGGGAATGTTGGCACTAGGAAATAAATTCATTAAAGTTGTAATCAAAAACTTCGTTAAAAATTGCAGATAAGTTGGTCCATTTACGGTTCCATCTAAAAAATAGGGTCCAATGATTTTAGTTTGAACAATTCCTTCCCAAATATTAATTTTTGTGGATATTGAGTATGATGTTCTCTCATCCATTTAGAATTTTCCTTTGCCCAATATTTATAATTCTGTCTTGACTTCACCGTTTAATGTAAATGTGCATTCATCAGAAAAAATAACGTTTTTAGCGAAAAGTGGATCATTACTACACTTATCTGTCATCTGATAGTTCTTGTACAAGGTGTACCATAAAGGAATGCCACTTTTCATGTTTTAATACTTTATGAATATAAGTAAAAGGAACATCATGTTCTCGTCTAATTTGCCGAATGCTGTTGTGTGGATTTTCTTCCATAGCCAATAAAACGTTTAATTTAGTATCCTCGGCAAGTGCAACTGATGCACCAAATTTAAAAACCTATATGTTTCTGAACAGAGAATTAAAATCCCATTCAATAGAGGTATCACACGACCTCTTATTAAAAATTTTCGGGAGGGATGTCGTAATTCAGATGAGGTAAAAGGAGGGGGTAATATCTTTACACAACTTGTAAAATTAAGAATAAAAATCGATCTGTTTCAGGTTTTCCCCCAAAAGTTCATAATAACGTTAAAAATGAATTTATTCCATACATATGGATCGCATTGTATAATCGAAATTGAGGTTCAGAATTAAAACATAAAAAATGCCACACAATTGAAAACTTTTTGTAGTCATGATTGTCTAATAACAATAATTAAATGAATGATGCATTTTTAAGAAATTCGCTTAATTAAAGGAATATTAAAGGCATAATTAACGTTGCAGTGGAAAAATGGAAGTAGGCTCGAAAAAGGCAAATATTTTGAAGGTGAAATAAATATTTTTTTTTTATTCGAAAATAATTATTTTTTCGAAATTTAATTAAAAAACGGATCAACTCCACTACATTAAAAAATAAGGACCTGATTTGTTAATAGAAATTTATTTATTCAACAACCTGTGTCTCAGCAATTTTTGTTAGACAATTTATAAATATTTTAGCGTCCTCAAACGACAGTTAGTATTGCACCCAATTTCCGACTCATCCATAAGTTTTTAGTATGATTTCCACATCTAATTTCAGTTACTAAGAATTTCTCGCATGTTTTGAAATCCACTGTGTAAGTATGTTATATATAACTTGTTAGACTTACCCTAAAATTTTGAATATACATAATGTAGATAAGTTTGAGAAAAACAAGTACAAAACAAATTGTTATTCAAAACACTCCCCATGAAGATCAACCCTTTTGTATACGTTTGAACAACCGCTTCTTCAGGTGTCGAAAAACGTTGACCACTCATGTTATTTTTGATGGGCTCATATAAAAAAGTCATTAGGAGCTAAATCGGGACTATACAGCGGATCATCAATTCGATGTTTTGAGCGCTCAAAAAGTCATTTGTTTTAATGTGATGCGTTAGAGTTCGCATTGTCGTGATAAAGAATAATTCTTATTTGGCGGTTCATGTTCCTCATTTTTTCGAATATTATCAACAAATCTGTACAATGACCAAATATTTAAACAATATTGAATGTATTGAAGAGGGTCTAATGGCCAGATAAGCCTCAATCTCCCGATAAGTAACTTAACACAAAATTCGTCCTGGAGCGAAAGATGACCATGATTGAATTCGGAAAACCAGCGAAACGTGGTAGCTCGAGATGCTGCTTTATCACCAAAAGTTGAAACGAGTTGATTGTTACACATTGATTGAGAACATTATATATTATACTTAGTACCTATTTTGTTAAAATGTTTTCGTAAATTTGATATGTTTTACTCAACTTTGTATACTTTTTATACTTTTTATTGTAAATTTTTTTTTTTTGAATAGACATTATTATTATTATTACCCACGTCGAAAATCGCAATAAATCATAGCACGAAAATTTTCACGATTTACTTGATACTTGAAACTTTTTTGCTGATATGAAGTTTTTCAAGTTACTGTAAAGAACACGGATACCTTTAAAAATGTCAGATATAATTTGGCTGTAATTGTACAGCGCGTATGAACAAAACTTAACTTTGTTGAAAAAATAATCCTTACAAAGTATGCAATATCTCTACACGAACGAGAGCATATGTGACATTAATTATGATTAACGATAGGCCTCCGTGGACTTCTAAATAAGTAGAAAATCTAATAAAATTGAGTTCGTTAATACTTTACGGACAGCTAATTTTGCGAAATTGAGTTAGCACATGAGGTAAATGTGACAGCTTTTTTAACGCAATTACCCGCGGCGCCGCAGTTTTGCGAATCAAAAAATTTAGGAATCGTTACAGGATGATTTTGAAAAAGTCGGTGTCATTACAATTTTTGCAATAAAATAAGGCCAACCTTTTCTTATTTAATTTTTCATACGGCATTCAATCTCTTCACAAATTATATAATTTGTGGAAAAATAGATATTCATGATAAACAATAATCTCATCGTAGGTTTAAAAAACAAAACAAAACATAATTTTATTTATCCAGGAAAACGCCGCCTCAGGTAAGCGTAGGAGTGACGGTTCCACGTCGATCACATTATTGGAGAAATCTAACACCCTTGGACGACAGCATAGACAGGACTGTCTTTAATCTTTAATTTAATACAAGTTATCAAGAATAAAAGAAAATTTATAAATTTTGTCGGGCGCACTTTGTGTATTTTCTATCAGAATCCGTAGTTTTTCGGCTTTCCCTCTAGAACTACTGATGGTGTCTTTGGAAGTGTTTTTTCAATCTCTTTCTTCTTCCTTTCCTTTCCTTCACTTCTCTCATCATCTTCGTAATCTTCAAGCGTGTGGAATCTGTTACTTATTTTTATCCTTTCATATAATATTTAGGTTTCTTTACCTTTTTACTCAGGTTGTGTCTAATCTTCTTCCTTTTCACTTGTTTTTACAACTAATAATTCATCCATTTCTCGCTCCACATCCTTGTTTGTTTTCTTACTCTTTCCTCGTTCTCCACATTTTCCTTCGCTTTCTCCGCCATCTTTTCTTCAACTTTTTTCTTTAACAAACTCGGGAAAATTTCTCCTCCCAGTTGTCTACTTTTCATTTCCTCTTTAGCCATTTCCTTCACCCGTCTTTTATTTATCTACCACTTCTGGGTCACTTAAAATTCCCTCAACTTATCCATCTCATTACTAAACATCATCTTTCTTAACCTTTTTTTCCTTCGATTGGCTCTTTCCTTACTTTACTCCTAGATCTTCTCTCGCTTTCCGATTCATTTGGCTTGAAAGCGTCACTCTCCTAGTCATTTTTTCAGATCAGAGAAAAGAGATAAATCATTGGGTGCTAAGTCGGGACTATATCGCGGGAGATTGAAAATGTCGTATTAAAATGGTTCAAAGAGCTATTAAGTTACACTAGTACTATTAGAACTGGCGTTGTTACAGATCAGCGCAACTCAAGAATTTGGTATACCTAACTCTTCTTTTGTTTTGTAATTTTCACAATATAAGTAGATTATTCGTGTATCCCGGTTGCATTAACTCCTCAACCAACACACCGTTTTAGTTAGATAGTAAACGGCAGTCATAACCTTTCGGTTGTTTGGTGAATTTGTGTGCATCCATTGTTGTGATTGTCGTTTTGTTTAGGTTGTATCATATTGAATTCATGTCTCGTTTCTAGTAATCGTTACATGTTTGATTTCGCCCCTTACACTCTACTTACTTGCTTCGATAAATTTCTGCTGCGTTGCAGGAGAACCAATGTAACAATATTTCAAACTGAATATTCAAGGCAAAGGAGGTATTAAGGTACAAACATAAATATTATAGGGTTGGCAGAAGAAGAAGAGGAAGGCAGGAAGAAGAAGATATCCGGGATACTGCGATGGCCTAACAAAACTGAGGTTTCTGACACTAGGAGAGATAGGACCGTTAACTAGACAATGATTCCTTATCCATATTGTTAGAGTCTAGTCTAGAACCCACTGGTTAACATGTTCTAAGGTAAGATAATATTACAATATGCTAAAAGTTAGAAATTGCAATATAACACATGGTCCTGTTGTTGATGATAAAAAACATGTTATATATTGGAAATGTAGTGAATCATTTACTTAAATCAACTGCACTAACTAACAATATAGCTTCATCTCAAAGATAAAGGTTTACAGCCATTTTTCATGCGACTTATTTTTTTATGTACTTTGTTCTGATAAAACTGGAAAATTGCATTAAAAGTTTATTTATGGTACGTATTTGAGCTACACATATTTTGTTTTTTTTACTCAAAAGTAGTTTGATTATTTGGAGCATATCCCGAGTTAGGAAAAAATAGAATTAATTTTCGTTCATAGTTTCAGTGCAATGGGCTGCAACAGAAAAAAAATAATGGTTTTTTGCTTATAAAGAAATCGAAAATTTCCGCTATCGTAAGTACCTGTGGAAATATTCACAATTTTTTATCTCCTAAATTTGTCAACGCTTGAAAGTGTCAAAGCTTCTACGTTTTCATGTGAACTTTGTTTTTAATCACAACGTTTCATCGATTATTGTATAGAACACGATAAATTGGGTTCCACAAGAATTTTCGATGCTCCATTTTAATCTAAAGAATTTTAATAAAAAGAATTGCAGCAATTGATGCGTAAGTCTGATTAGAAAAAGGACTATTTACCTCGTCAAATTTGCTAATTTTGAAAAACGTTATTTATTTTAAACATTTCTATTTATGAGAATTTTGTATTGTAAATCGATATGATATTTGAAGTTTAGTTATGGATAATATCATAAATTTAATTGCAGTAAATTTTAATTTTATATTAGTGGATTATAATAGATTTAAAATCAATGACTAACAGGGCTTGATTATCCCTTTGAAAGGCCCAAAGCATTTATAATTTTTGGGGGTTTTTTAATGATATTTCAGTCCTTTTTTTTAGAAAGGAAAAAAGAAATGCCGAGTTCTAATTTAAAAAATAATTTAGCTGGGGCCCTAAGCACGTGTTTAGTTTGCTTATACGTTAAGCCAGACCTGATCACTTATACTTAAGATTAAATATTTATGAACATTAAATTTTAATTTTGATTTAAAATTTGAACTCATCGTGAGAAAATTAACTTTTCTTACTAATAGCGTGGATATTTGAGAATTCGAGTATTTTTATTTAAATGTGCCGAAAGATGAGATTGTTATAAATATGCTCCAAATAGTGAAATTACTTCTGAAAAAGTCCCAAAAAATTTATATTTTAAAAACGTATCTAGAAAAAAAATTATCCTGATTATCAAGTTTAACAGCCCAAAGTATATATAGAAATACTGGCGTCTACTGTACAGAAACAATTTTTAAAAACTATTTACTAACTACATCACTGTATAATATAAGTGGTTAATTTTTATTGCGTTACTATGAAAGAAAACTTATTATAGTATTTCTATTCTAAATTTTAACTTTATTTACGAGGTTCATCCAAAATAAGTACTTGTTAATGTTAAGAATTTTATAAGAAACGGGCATTTAAATATTATATGTACCATGTATAATCACGCATTTTTTAAGTATTTGACTGTGATTCTATGGTTCGCTTCTAAGTTTTCAGACAGTAGCACGTGTGAGTGATCGTTTTCTGAAAATTTTTATTTCTTTAAAAGTATGACGTATTAGAAATGTACTAAGTAGTGAAAACAAACAATTAATGATAATTATGTACTTCAAAACAAATATTTACAAATACAAACGCAACAAATTGTTTTAAATTTGTTCAAGTGTTTAAAAAAAAAGATAGTGTGAACTCGGACAATGAAATAATTAAAAGAATTTCAGAACTAACATAAATAAATGTCATATAAAAAAGAAGATGAGTATATTGTGTTACTCCCCTTACAACTAAACTTAGACTAAATGACGATTCTTCTTTAGAATTTGAGTATGAAGATATTTAAAGTATATTTTTATTTAAATAAACAAAAAACTAGTTTTATAATATGTAAACTTTACATCATGAATCTTATTTACAGATTTTTTTATTTATTTTTAATATTGCATTGGAAGCAGTTTTCTTTAATTTGGTTTTAAGAATGTTTTTTTTTTATTTTTTTTTAATATAATTTTTAATTTAATCTGCTTTCATTAATTTTTAACATCATCTGAGGTTTTCGCTAAATAAAGGAAAATATCTGTTCCAAGTCCGGAGAAAAAAGGAGGGTTTAATAATACGATCAAAAAATAAAAAAAGGTAGTTTTCTAAAAATTGTTCTTGGACAATGATTAATTTTTATATATATTTTCATCATGAAAAAGTATGTTTAAAATTATTTAATTTTATTGTACAAACTAGACTGTGCCAATTTCATTGAATAATAATTTGTCTGGTAACATAATTACGAAATAGTTGAAATAAAACATTTCGTTCATTAATAAAAACTCAAAAGTGGATTATAATTATACGCTATGTATAGAGTCTTTCTTTTATTATTTACATGAATATCAAACTGATGTAAATACTTAAGCACCCACGCCCATGGATCTTCTTTGTTTCTTGGATTTTTATAAGTTTTCTTTTAAGGTTTTGCATTTTACGAGGGTGATTCAAGTATAAACTGTAATTTTGCAGTTGTACTTTGTAAGTATTTCCGGGAAAGGTGGTAGGATGGGGGGTTGAACTCTGGTATGTTAGGAGTGGGGAACCAGCTTGGGCAGCAGCTGCACTCTGTTCTGTCTTCAGTATAGCCATGTCTGAGCAATAGGTTTCTTCGTCCGTTGCTCAACGAATTATTGTAAAGTTTTTAACCAATAAAGGGATTAAACCACCGGAGGTTTTAACTGGTTTGACGGTACAGTTTGGAGAAGCAACACTGTCACGGAAAAAGATGAGGCCTGTCGAATAAAGGCCAAGACTCGACTTTCTGCCGGAAAAGTTCTGGCGACGGTATTTTTTGACTGCGAAGGAGTTTTGCTCATCGATTTCCTCCACGATTGATGAACAGTAAATGCAGCCTACTATTGTCAGCTGTTACAGTCAATGAAAGCCGCCTACAAGAACAAAAGACGAGGCAGGCCCATCCGAGACGTCATTCTTTTTCATGACAACGCTAGGCCTCCTTACAGACCAGATTTGTCCCCTTGCGGTTATTTTTTGTTTGAGGCCATTAAAGAATCGCTTGCAGGGCAAAGATTTCAATGCAACGAAGAAGTTAAACAGCACGTGCGCAATTGGTTGACGACGCGCCCGAAAACTTTCTTTGAACAAGTACTGTTCAAACTTCCACACCGTTGGCAAAAGCGTTTAGACGGTGAAGGAGGCTGTATAGAAAAAAACTGAATTTTTTTTTGTATATATTATCAAACAATAAATTATTATAACAAAATTACCGTTTATATTTGAATCACCCTCGTAGAATAGAAATACAATAACATATTAATGACCTTATTTAAATTCAGGTTGCTTCTGCGACTCCTACAGCCGATCCTGTCTTCGCCTCTATCTCGTATTCAACACCAACGCTAAGGACAGTGTACTAAAAGTCGTCATAGATTTCAATGAAGAATTCACCCACGTTTCGGCCCTTTGCGCTCGCGTCCTCTTATTGACTAGGCGAAGAGCGCACGCGCACGCGCCCTTAGACTGTTGGTAAACCTTACAAAGGACGTGCAAGTCCGCAACAGTCTAAACCTTCATGTAGTCCGATCAAGTCGCCTAACATCATGGCGCGAACCAGTGTAATTGTTTATTTAAATTGTTTAATGATTTGTAAGTACAATGGAAGGTTTTTGTTACAGAATTTATTATTTTATTTTCGATTAAACAAGACGAAAGTGGTTTATTAAGATTTATATTGTTTACAAAGAGAATTTGATGGTTAAAATTTTTTGGGGAGTTTTCGCAATGTTACTCGAATCATGGGTATTTTGTTAACAAAAGTTCAACTAGTTATTAATAACATTTGTAAAAATATATTCGAAAGGATTCGGTAACGTTAATTTGTTCATATATTAGATTTTATTGTAAGTTTCTACTATTAGGATGCTTCATTTAAGATATGTTCAAAAATTATATGGTTTCTAATTTCTACTGTTTTTATTTAAAACAGCATCCTAAAAAATGAATAGAAATGAGTTATCCTACTGAAGAAACTTGGATATTTCCGATATTCAAATTCAACTAGCTTAAATCTAGTAATTTCAATAAAAATGAGAAAACTATTTATTTTTGGTAAAAACGTTAATAGCCTAATGACTGTACCTGGTAGAATACAAGAACTTTTTAATTTTAGTGGATAAGATTTATGATTGACAGCCAAATCTAACATAAATTCTATTCTATTCTATTCTGATTAGTGGTTGATATTATTTTTTTTGAACAAACTGCAGTTACAAAATACAATTATTTATTGGAAAATGAATTAGTAATAGTAACTGCCCTATAATACAACCCTGTTAAATGTTATTATGTATTAGACGAATTTAAAAAAATATACGTAAGTACTTAAGAATATTATCCTGAAAAAAGTGTGGCTTGTTGCCCTCGGTCACCCTGTTGAAGACATGGAAAAAATGGACAAAATATTGCAGTTTAAAATATTTATAAAATTTATAAAGATACGACGGTCCATTATCTAATTTATCTAATTAGTTGATATGGTTCACTTATCCACAAGTGAAGGTCATTATATTATTATGATCCTATTGTACCTGAATACAATAAAAAGAAAAATATTAACGTTACGTATATTTTTGCCATGAATTTTACCAATCATTTTTCTTAAAAACGTTTCTTATACCGTGCGCAAGAATAAGAAGTGCTATGACATAAAAATTTCTATCCTTGCATTACTCCCTTTCGATTTTATTAAATAAAGAAGAACCTGGATGACACCTTATTTGTAACATTTTTAAATACTGTTGCATAAAATATATAGCAAAATTTAAAAAAAAATGATTTAAAAATAGCACAATAAATTTGTTTGAGTTTATCAGTGTTGATCATTTTCTTGTTTATATTAGTTTGTAGTCGCTATCTTGTTATTATTTTTAATTTTGATTTATTATTACCTATTTATCTTGATTCATTAATACCTAATTTAATTTTTCAAAATAACATAAGGAATTACGTTTATAAATATCATAGATTTGTAACGGAATTTAATTTCATTTCAAAAAAGAATTTGTAATTTGCAAAAATTTAATTTTTGTATTTACTTTTTGAAATTACTAAGCCAGGAATAGTTTAATTATTAATTCAGAGTCAAAATTTACGGTTTCTGAGTTGTGTGAAAAAGTTTTAATACGTACTCTGCAATACTTTTCAATCATATTGAAGTTTTTTGATGGTAACTTTATAAAATTGTAAATCAACAAAATTAAATTAATGACAGGTACGTATTAAAAATGCTTCTCGCATTTTAATACCTTCCAAATGAGGTATCACATGATATTTTTTCTAATTTAAAAAATGTACGTATGATTGTTATCTAAAGGGGATGCATGCAAGACTTGAAAATTTTATATATTTCTAAAATCAAAACTAATTAACAAAAAGGAGAAATGACAGTTATTCCAGCGCACTACATTTAGAAATGGTGAACGTAGACATCATAACAGAGTGGGAAACTACATCCACAAAAGCGCAATTTAAAGTAAATGGAAATAAATTGTGAAGCTTCTCCCTTAAGCAAGGACGAATAATATTCTCGGTCATACACACATTATTCGAGGCATTGGGTTTCGTTGCTTCGACGTTTGTTCTCTTTTGTAACTGAACTAAAAGCTAGGGAATCCATCCAATAACCCCTGGCTCCTTCCGATCAGTTTTTATTTCGTCGTTTTATACCCTAGTTCTTTATACTCGTTGGGCGAAGAGTAGAACCCTCTTTTCTTCTATATATTCATGTGTATGCTCCAATCTTCTTGTGTATGTTGGTCCTTCTGTTCCTCGTAGTTCTGCATTGGTCTCTTACCGGTCCATATTCTGGTCAATGTCTTCTTCCAGTTATTTTCTTGGTATGGCATGTTTTTGATAGTGTCGTACATCAGTTCTTTAGTTCTTGGTTGGGATGATTCCTTTGTTCTTCTAATAGTGTTCGTGTGTTGATTTCGATAGTTTCAACGATGTTTTACAAGGCTTAATTTAAACTTAACTGCTTATAACTACTCAAATATAAACAAAATGTTAGACTATAATCGAATGTAAAAGTTTGTCTTTTTTTGATGCAATATGCACATACATTGTTTCTTTCTGAAACCACTTGACTTTCCCAGTCATTTCTGATTGGCTGCACTTAAGGGATGCGTTCCAGGCCTGAAGTAGAATAGAGTACGATCGTCTAGTAGAATAGCGTCCTGGTTCTATCCGCTCATTGTATCTAATTTTGGCATGGCTTCTTGTTTTCTGTATATTTGGTTGTTCTTTACGTACCAGGATGTGCTGGCTGCCATTCTTGGGATATTCTGTAGTATCTGGAATTTCATCCTGGGAGACTTCACTGTGTATCTCCACTTCAGGTTCAGATTCAGTTTATTCGGGCTTTTGGTTACTTCACTTTGGCTACCACAGTGTCTACATGTTTTCTAGACGTCAACCTGGTTCACTCTTACTTGGCTATTTTGGAAATCCAAAGTTGGTCCCGGCTATTTTTACTTCATCCTATCTGGGCTGTATGTTATTTTTGTAAAGAATACAGCTTGCTTTTTGTCAGCATAGGGGGAGATCTTCCATATTCAGTGGGAATAAAATTACTTTTTGTGTATTCCCGTTTTGTGATGTCCTTCTTCTGATAGTGTCTCGTATAGTTTTATCCTGAATGTTTTGTCTTGTAAACTATTCTCGGTTGTATAAAAAAGAGCGGCGTTTAAAATATTATCATCAAAATACTAATATTTTGGAAATTATATTGCCTTTGGTGCATTGAGTCTAGCGTAAAGTTTTTTTGACCTCATCTAACACTTCACCAAATCTCAGAAATCGAATAAGTTTGGTAATAGAATATTTTTTTGAAGCAATTAGAGATATAAGTAACTAAAAAAGGGAAAGAGCTTCATCCAATCATTTGCGGGAAATTTAAACTGTTGCTTTACAATAGTTTGGTAATTCTTTCACCATCTTTCTAGCAACGTGACATGGAAAAAATTTGATCAAGAAAAAATAAACAAAAAACTTTTCCATTTCCATTTGTTCTGTTATTAATATACATTTTTTAACGATTGACAAACAATTTGAACAGATTTTATTGATTTGTAAGGTGCAACGACAACATCTCTAATTTCCGCCTTAACTCTTAACCAAGGGACGTCAAAACCCCGCATGACAAAGTTCAGCGCTTCTACAACAGAAAGCACTGCGCCTAGTAGTGTAACACAAGAAAAAAAAGACGACTCAGGAGTGGCGTACTACCGACTTTTCCACAGCAAAACTGAGGCTACCTGCATTTTACTGAAGACTGATGCTTTAGTTGAGGTAGGGAAGACTTTTCCGAGATCGACATCTTTATTTCTTAATTTCTTAAAGTTTTATAAGAGAGTCAGTGTTTTGGAAATTATATTCAGTGATTTATATTTTTACTTCTTGGTCTACTTTCAATAAAGATAAAAAATACCGTTGTTATAGAGTATTTTCTTAGACTTTTAATAACAATTACTGTCAGAATCGATCTCAGAAATATAATTAACGGAACTCAAGAGTCCAAATATTTTCCTCTTCTTTTACAGCGTGTTGAACGAACTTATACATGATTTTGGTGTTAAATTTTCTAATTGTATCATCTTATAATTTAAAAGTAGTGGTTTTTCTTGCAACTTTGTTTTTAATTTGAGTTTAAATAAGTTCTTTTGGTCTGAGTTCACACTGGTAAAACAGCAATATCACACCTCATTGCCGAACCATTTCATTTACCACTTATTTCACATATTTATGTGTATGTCGTCGTGCTAATAATAATTCAATCTGTAACACTTGCTCAGCAAATTCGATCTTTTTTTTTTGGTTAACCAATTAGCTAGTTCTAATTTTCTCCAAGCTGTTGTTGGCAACGACACAACTAGGATCAATTTTTAACAGATATTTTGTAAATCAGGTTACAAAATGTTCAGTATCCCTATCCTCGTAATCATATCTAGTTTTTTTGTATTTATTTATAAAACACTTAAAACTACTTTTTTTTATTTATATATTCTTAATAAAAGTTTTAATAGTTAAAAATATGAATCAATAACTATAATTTCTGTACTCTGGTATAGCCTTTATGGACAAAAAATATTAGTTATACTTATTGGCTTTTCAAGACCCGGGTCATAATTCAGATATTATTTAAACATACACTTATGTTTAAATTTAAAATCGATATCTAAGTACACCTAATATTTTATTGTCTTATTAATGCACTTTTGATACTAACAATTTTCCAGAAACTCTTGTCTTAAAAAAGAGTTCCCTATAAATTATATATAAACTGGAGATACATGTACAATATATATACACCCCACAAAATATAGTATTGATTCTGTATTTTATTACAAATTGTTCCTCCTTCCGTTATTTACACTATTTTAGAAAAATGAGTAATGACAGGTCTATTTTTAAAAACATCGTAACATGAATGTGCTTCTGCAAAAAAACTTTCGACTTTCACGCCGTTGATGCTCTGGCAGGGTCCAAGATGTTTTTCCACTGTACAAATTGATTCCACTAATAAAGAGAATACAGCATTTACTAGTGGAACGGGCACTGGACTTAAAAATCAGAAAATAACGAGATTGGTGCTATAGTATAACAATGAAACATTTATTTAAAAAACTTCAACAACTGTCGTTCAAAGTACTCTCCATTCTGCTCAATACACTTATCCCATCGCTTTCTCCATTTGTCATAAACTTCTGAGAAACCATTTTTTGATAGTCTCTTTAGTATACCCATCACAGCGTTGTTGAGATTTAAATCCGACTAAAATCTTCGACCTTTCAATTCTTTTATGACTTCAGGAAACAAATGGAAGTCATAAGAAGCTAGGTCGGGAAAGTAAGGGGGGTGAACCATAATTTCTACCCCTAATTCTTCAAATGTTCGTTGACAAATCGCTGATTTGTGAGCCGAAGCATTGTCTTGATGCAGCGTCCAATCAAAGTTTTGATAAAGCCGTCGTTTTTTCTTTAATTTTGCCTTTAAGGGTCCTCGAAGTACATTAGACTAGTACTCGCCAGTTAATGTATTTTCTCTAGGTACAATGTGATCGTAAATAACGCCACATTTATCAAAAAAAAATCAAGTGCATCATTTTACCAGCGTTTTAACAGTTTTGGTCTTCTGCGGTCTTGGGCTGGCTTTATGCTTCCATTGCATACTTTGAGACTTCAATTCATGATCGTAATGATAAAACCAACTTTCATCACATGTAACTAAATTATTTATAAACTGTGGATTACGTTGCAGTTGCTTTTTCCTCTGCTGACAAATTGTCACTCGATTTGCTTTTTGTTCATCGGTCACCACTTTTGGAATCCATCCTGCTGCGACTTTCCGGTACCTTATATCTTCATGAATAATTTTTTGAATGGAACCGTAAGACAAATTAACAACGTCAGAAATTCGTTTTATGCCAATCCGACGATCATTTTGTATCAAGTCGTTAATTTCTGTAATTTTTGTGTCAGTTTGCGCAGTTTATGGTCGACTAAGACGAGATTCATCTTCAATTGATTCACAACCGTCTTTAAACTTCTTATGCCACTCAAACACTCTACATCGTGATAAAATATTATCTGGATATGCACTTTTAATCATTTTAAATGTTTCAGTTGGTGTTTTACCCAACCGAACACAAAATTTTATAACAAATCTTTGCTCCACTTTCATTTTTTCTACGGGAACGCAAAACACTGACTATTCAATAATTAATTTGTAATAAACGTTAAAAGTTAAATCAAATCTTACTTGAGGAAAATTACATGAAAGATAAAGATTTCATGTCACATTTTTTGTGTTATAAAATTCTACCTCTGATTAAGTTACATCACCAGTCTCGTTATTTTATGATACATCCTCGTACATATATTATACCTGGAATATACTAGGACCTCTACCAGAAAACCATGCTGGAACTAAATACGTTTTTATCGTCATGGATTACTTCTCCAAGTGGAAGAAAGTAAACTATTTCAAGAAGTTTGTGAAAACCGAACCCTGGCTAGATATTTGTCAGATGTTGAAACTGTTCATAAAAGAGAGAAGAGGAGCCAATAATAAAGAATAGTAAAGAGATAATACGATAACCGAGCCAAAGAGACCATAGGCAGGAGCCCTACAGCATGAAGAACAAGTTTAATTACATAATATACGGAGCCTATAAGACTCCAAGAGAAATATCAAATATAGTCCACCGTGATCAACTGGCGCCATTATACGCAGAAAATATCTTTAGTTTATAAAATAGACTAGGTAGTTAACATTTATTACCGTGCACGTTATGTATGAATATCGTTCACTAGGTAAATAGCTCACTCGGTAATAATTATTTACTGACATATAACAGTTATTAATAGGCAAACCCTAATTTTAGCTTTTGGCAAATATAATATTTAGAGATATTTCTTTCATTTTTACAGGTAAAGTTTAAATTGCATGACTTAGACGAGCAGGCCGATTCATTTATTCCTGATAACGCACTTATTGAAGGAGACTGTAATAATGAAGATGCTGCTTTCATAAGAATTTCTTGGACTGGATACAGCTTAGTCATTAATTTTGCAAAGGTATATAATTTATTCTAATAATAATAAATATTAAGATTTAAAATTTAAAACAGAAAAGACATTAAAATAAGTTTTTACTTACTTATCCCGTTTCTATTCTACCAGATTGGGTATAGAGGTGATGTAATGTCTCCACGACTTTGGGTCAGTCGTTTTCTTTTTCGTTTCATCCTGATAGGATCTCTTTTTTTTATAATGTCTTATTGAAGTTGTCAGCAAACATGGCCAAACCAGTTGTTGGGTTTTTTCTTCTCTGTCGTTCACTAATTCTCTTAATTCTTATTTTTTACTGCTTACTCTATCTATATTTGTCGCTTCTTCAATTTTTTTTAGTATTTTCATTTCACAGGTCTATTCCTCCGCATCGATAATAGCACCTTTAAGTCAGCTCTTTTCTGAAATTCTTCTGTTTCTTCTTCTATACTTAGTTGTCTTGTATCGAATGCTTTCTCTAAATCAATCGTGCATATCTATATTTTCTTATTGGTGGCTGTGATTTTTCAATAATTTTTCTAAAGAAAAATATCCAACTTTATTTATTACTTTCAAATGTTTGAAGGATTTTTTAACAACCCTAAATTTCATTTACCTTGTGCATTTTAACTGATACTCTATTAACCTATGGAAAATGCTCAATTTAGCTGTTGAAGACCTATTTGAATAAAGGTGTCATGTTACATTTTTTTTTTGCCACAATAACGGTACATGATATCTTTATCTACTAAACATCGCACGAATTTTCATGTTAATTTTTTTAATTAATGTGCATCCTGCTTCATAGCTCCTTCTGAATTTTCAGTAATTTGCCAAATTCGTAAGTTCATTGTGTGAAAAAGTGAAATGATAAAATGTAAAGGCGTGAATTCTTAAATTATTATTTGAATAGGAAATATCAAATCTGGACAAGAAAGCATATATTCATCTTTTGTAAACTATTTCCCAGTGTTAAACAAGATGTTTCAATTTGTAGTCATACAATGTAGTTTACATATTACGAATGATAAACAAGTGTCTTCTATAAACAAGAACAATCTAAAAGTGAGGAGATTTAGTTTATACAAAATTTACCAATAATCATCTACTTCTCGAGGTATCTATATCATTTATACTTTGTACCTATACTTTTTAAAACAATGTAACAAGTTTTTTGCCTAGTTTAGTACTACTATAAGCAAATTTTCAATTTTAGGGGAATCAGAAAGTGAATAAAGTAGCAACTATTCATCCAGTGACGATTTTGTACTTCAGATATTATGGAATTTCCATTTAAACACTCAAATGTTGATGACTACTATAAAAAGTGCCAAATGTAACACTTCTTACTTAGAAATTCAGTACTAAAAATGTTCCGTGTTCAGGAGTTGAACATATACCAAATTATGTTCTATTATTTATCCTACAACATATTAACTAATAGAGAAATACATCCCTCCAAAATTCTAGACATAAGAGCGTTAACATTAACAGAAATAGAAAATGATCACAAATTAGTACTAGGGAAGATACGAATCGAGACATCGATATACAGAAAAAACCGAAAACCGGAATACATAATGAAAAGAGACTAAGAGAGGCCATCCAAAATAACTGAATCATGGAAGACGACGGAATAGAGGAGAGCTGGCTAAAAATTAAAATGAATACACTAAATCCCACAAAAGAATCTCTCAGAAATAAAACCGTAAATAAAAATAAAAAAATTAATAATAAAATGTTTCTGCAAGGAAGTTAAATTAAAGAAAAATGCAAAGAATAGAAAAAAAGCGTATATATAAGATACAACATGCGTACGACAATGATAGGAAAATACGAAACGAAAAACATAGACTTACCAGAACAGTGAAAAATGAGCATTGGGAACGCTTCTCAAAAGAAATGGACTACAAAAGAAAATTTTCAAAACAAATGAGAGAAATAATAGAAGTAAAACACATAGAAGCAAACACCTGGATAGACTACTTAAAAAAACTATATTCAGAAGATCCATTTTTAATGGGAGACACAGAAACACCAGAAATTACGACTGAAGAAGAGACCAGAATAAATACAGCAGAAGTGGAAGAAGCACAGAAAAAACTGAAAAACAGGAAATCTGCAGGCAAGGAGACATGACAGAGCAATTAACACTGCTTATTAACAAAATCTTAAAACATAACAAAGTACCCAGTGAATGAAAGACAAGCATACTCATTGTGTTATTCAAAAAACGAGATATTAAGTTCCCGAAAGCTATAGAGGAATCAACTTATTCAATACCACATTGCATCTGATGACTAGAGTCTTAACCAAGAGAATGAATCAAGAAATATATCTGGAAGATGAACAAAATTCTCTGTTATGCAGACAACGCAATTCTTGTAGCAGAAAGTGATGAAGACTTACGAAGATTGGTATATAAGTTTAACACGGTAGCAAAAAAACTAAATATGGTAATTTTAATAGAAAAAAACCAAAATGGTGATCAGCAAAGAACCCATTAGATGTAAAATAGAAATAGTCGGCGCAAGCATACAAGAATTTATTGAAATTAATTAGATGGGCATCATATTCTCCAGATATGGAGAAACAGAAAAGAAAGTCAAAAGCCAACTACAGAAAGCTAATAGAGCCACAGCATGCCTAAACAGCGTAGTATGAAGAAACATATTAGAACGGATAGAAAGTCAAGAATTTACAAAGCTAGTATAAGACCAATAATGACATACACATCAGAAACGAGACCAGATATATCCAGAACACAAAGGCTCTTGGAAACAGCAGAGATGAGAGTTTTAAGAAAAATCACAGGGAACATGCATAGAGTAAGGAGCGATGAAATCAGAAAGATATTTAAAGTGTAAAATATAATCGAATGGATGCTGAACAGAAAAAGAGAATGGAACGACCACATAAACACAATGTCAGACAACAGGTAGTTAAGATAGCAAGAAACAAATCAACAAAAGGGAGAAGAAATATGAGTCGACTTCGAAAAAGATTGATCGATAATATAACGTAAAGACACAATTTAACCAATTTAATCAGAACTGCCTAATAAAAAAGGAAAGAAGAAGAAGTTGTATTATTTGATAACCAAAATACTCTAAATTAAATCAATGGATTGAAATTGCAAATATCCCCATCAATGATGTGAAAAATTTCCGGTAACCGGTGAAGGTATAAAGTATATCTCAATCATAATAAAATTCTCAATACTTAGAGGATGAGAACCGGAATATATTTCGCAAACAGGAAAAGTTAACCCTGAAAAAAGTATTATGAGTTACCGTTTGAATCATTATTTAGCCTTTTTATTAGGGAAACTATTCTAAAGTAATTTTATTTGAACAAAAATGCCAAAAACTATCTATTGTACAAAAGCCTTTATTGCAATAAAATACTAAGACCGGTTTTGAAAAATACGTAAAAAAATGTTCAAAAGTTATCATTTGATTGTATAAAAAGACTCTTGAGCCGGGCAGACAACTTTCAAAAAGTACTGAGAAAACAAAAAAACTGAACAATATTGCGATATAAGCACAAAAACAGTGTTTGTTTAAATATGTAAAAAAAATACTTTGAATAACAAAATTAATCTCCTCGATAATATGAGTGGAGTAGAAGAATAAGGGTTTTATTATTATAAGCTTCTTTATGTGATTTTACCCCATTTCTACAGACTGAATTAAAAACGGTGTTAAAAATATTAAAAGGAGTAAATGCAAACCTACTAAATTCATTCAGAAAACAGGATGTTAAACTTTATTTAAGCTAGACAATCTAGAAGATCAAATTTAATATGTTGATGAAGAATTACTTATGAAATTATGAAAATGTAGAAAAGAATATTGGAAAACCTAAAAATAAAAAAGACAATATGTTAAAACATGAAGTTTATTCTTGAATCTTCTTTTAATAATAAACGAATAATTGACAGTCTTATCCGTTTAAACTTAATCTTAATGTTAATTTAACATTGGTGGTTATGTACACAGAATTTCATGTTACTAGGAATCTATTTTTTCCAAACGAAAGTTTTGGCAATTCAAAATAAATACCAGATTCCTATGTACCCATCAAAAGTTAAAGGAAAAAATTAATCAAGAAAGTTTCAGATCAAAAGAATGTATTACATTTTACTCAAAATTCAAATTTTGTTAAATAACTTTATTCATATAGGTCTACATTATTTCCCTAAAAGTATTATTTATAATAAACTTAAATTGACTTACGTCTTGTCTTTTTATTAAACATTTAGTTATTTCAAATAATCTTACTTTATTTTAGTAGCCATCTATCGAAAGTGATACAAACCTTTTACCTACCAGTAGTTTTCTATTATTTAAAAAGGTTCCAATGGAATGGTGTCTACACTAGCAATGTGGGTTGCCTAATCAACAGAATGAAATATCATTTTATATTTCTTTCCATTTAAAGTACTCTTCAGTTTCCTTATGGAAAATGCCTTTTGGTCAATTTTCCCAATTTTTTTTTATTATGTATTTTGACCTCTCAATTAAAGGTCTACACGGGCACAAAGTTCCAATATATTTGGGAATATTGATAAGTTTTCAGATTAATTTAAAATGTAATCAAAGTACCAATTTTGCTCACCGTCATAAGATTGGGGGTATTTTACAGGGTGTTCCAAATTAGGCGATTTTCCGCATTTTTTACTATCTTTGCCATTTCCAGACACCTGGTGGCGAACGATGGTACATTAGCAGTTTGGGTCTTAGTGTAAGCCCCGATTTACCACAGTTCCATGGCATATCAATCCAACGTAAGTTCGTATATTGAGTTAAATTAATTAAAATTGAACGAACGTGTTTTTCTAGGAAAATCTTCTATCAAACTTTATCACCGCCAAATGCTGATTCCAACACCAGTGGGAAAATCGTACTCTTGCAGCGAAGTGGAAGTGCCCTTAGAAACGGACCAAGAAGACAATCCACCCCCTGGTGTGAAGGGCACTTTGTTTTTAAGGCTGCTGCAAGTCCAACCCTTTATGTACAAGAGCGAGGAATTCGAACCAGCTCATGAATGCAAACCGCTGAAGTCTTTCAGGTAAAATATTATATCATGTTACTAGGAGTCCAGAATCTAGGCGAAACATATAATTAAGTTTATATCCGAGTGACATATATATTATTTGTTCTTCAAGAATTAAAATAAAAAAATATGTATAATAAAGATTACTTTAACTATTACAGAAATATTCCCTAGCTAGCTAAATAATATAATAAATACACTGACATTTTTATTTACGTATATTAAAAATCAAATAGGAATATTTTTTTAAGTGGATTGCATTTCTTCAGACATTTTTATACACCTTCATGGAAAAATACTTAACACCAAAAATTAAAATGACTGATCTAATAAATCAAGTATACATAAGTCTCTTTTCGTTAATTCCTTGTTATGGCTTATATAAAAGTGATTTACATACTTTTTGCACTAGTAAAAAAATGAAAAATATGTACAACTAAAATAACCTAGGCTATTTCTACAAAACGTTTTATAGTATTTCTATTCTAAATTGCGAAACCTCAAAAAAAGAAATCATAAAAATCCAAGAGATAAAACAGGTCCATGGGCGTAGGTACTTAAGTATTTACATCAAATTAATATTCATGTAAATAATAAAAGAAAGACTCTATATATAGCGTATAATTCTAATCCACTTTTAGTTTTTATTCATTAATGAAATGTTTAATTTTTGACATTATTTTTTTTCAAAGTTGAAAAAGTTTCTACATTTTTCGTAATTCTGTTACCAGACATATTATTACTCAATGAATTTGGCACACTCTAGTTTGTATAAGAAAATTTATTAAATTTAAATATACCTGAATGACCTATAAAAAATACATCATTAAAAATGAATCACTGTTCAAGAACAATTTTTAGAAACAAAACTATGCTTAAAATGCTGCTATTAGTAGCAATCATTTTCAATTTTTTGATCGCCTTATTAAACTTTTCATCTTTCTTCAGATTGGATCTGGCACAGGTATTTTGCTAAGTTATCAATTTTACTTAGCAAAAACCTCAGATGATGTTAAAAATTATTGAAAGCAGGTTAAACTAAAAATTAACTGTAATCGAAAAAGAAAAAAAAAACATTAAACCCAAATTAAAAAAAATTGATTCCATTGAAATATTAAAAATAATTTAAAAAAATCTGTAAATAAGATTCCTGATGTAAATTACATATTAAAAAGCTAGTTTTTTGGTTATTTAAATAAAAATCTTCATACTCAAATTCTGAAGAATAATCGTTTTTTAGTCTACTAACGATTGGTTGTAAGGGGGGAAACATAATATACTCATCTTCTTTTTTTTATAACTTATTCATTTATTTTTGTTAGTTCTGAAATTCTTTTAATTATTTCATTGGCCGAGTTCACACTGTCTTTTTTTTAACACTCGAACATATTTAAAACAATTTGTTTGTATTTGTAAATATTTATTTTTAAGTACATAATTGTCATTAATTGTTTGTGAAATTTCATGATCTTGCGATATTTTACTATTTAGTATGGTTCTAATATGCCATACTTTTAAAGAAAAGAAAAATGAAAATTTTCAGAAAACGATTAGTCACATGTGCTATTGAGAACTTAGAAGCGAACCATAGAAACTCAAATACTTAAAAAATGCTGAACTTCACTACCTCAGATATCAAATAATTATACGATGTACATATAACATAGGATTTTTAATACAAATCTCGTTGCACGTCATATATCAATTATGAGATCACGACCCTGCAGTGTTGTCGGCTTGTCTAAATTTTTTGGCATTTTGTAGAAATAAACGTCAATAATCAGCTTATTCACACTATGTTTGTTTTGAAAAAAACAGTTTTTTTTATAAGTTAACTATCTAGCAAAGCAAAAAAATAAAGACAATATTATAAAATTACCGAAAACGTGGTGAAAACACACAACTGGTTGACGGCCGGACGTCAGAAATCGTTGAAATATTTCAATCTAAATACTCGACAACGTCGCATCAAGGCATGCCAATCGCTACAATGTCATTTCTTCATCATAAATACGAGTCTCATGGGCGTAGAAAATTTCAAAATTATTTAATGTAAATTATGGTTTTTTGAGTACTAAACATATAATAATGATTTATAAACTTTATATTATAAAGAATAAGACGTATATAAGCCAATATAATTGAAATAATTCTAAAATTATCAAAATAATTACGATTACTTTTTCGGTTTTTTAGTACATGACTACGTTCATGAGTCCTCGTGAATTTTCGTGATGTTTCGTATGATTTATCTTAGTTAGGGAAATTTTAATTAGTTGGCAGTACTATGACGAAAGAGGTACGTCACTCCTGACGTGCAACGGTATTTGTACTAAAAATCCTATATTTAAATGCACATTTCTTATAAAGATCTCAACATTAACAAGTACTTATTTTGGATGAACCTCGTAAATTGAGTTAAAATTTAAATTTTGCAATTTAGAATAGAAATACTATACACGATATAATGTACCGTATTATTATATGCTTTAAAAAAAAATTGTATTTAGAACTGATTAAAAGTATCAACTGTGACGATCGCAAAAAAATTCTAAAGGCAATCTCTCATAAGTGTAAATTTTTGACATTATCTCTCAGGACTGTCACTTTTTTTTGACAATATCTGTTTAAAGTGTCGTTTTTTATATCTATGTTAATTGTCATTTTTTGACATCTTTTTTTTTTGAAAATGTCATGTCATATTAAAGTTTGTAAATTGCATTATTATTTAGGGACGAGACTGCTCCGATTGCTGTTGGATCAACTTTGGCTGTAGCTGTATTAGTCACCATATCGGGATACGGAGTTTATAGATATTTTAAAATAAAAAACGTGCAGTATAACACCATGGAGTAAAGGTTTTTCATCAAGCGTACGTCACTGAAAATGTTTTATGCTCAAAAGAAAAACTGAATTTAGCATAACACTAAAAAAGTTTTTTCTTATTAATATCACAAGCATAATATTGAAATATTATATATATTAAAGCAATAAAACATTAATCTTATTAATATGAAACAATGTGCATATTTAAATTTTGCAAACGTTTTCAGTGACGGCATCGAAGTTTATAAAAGTTTAAAATTTCCGCTAGATTTATTGAATTCCTTTTAAATTTTTATTACTGACGAATTTATGTTATATTTTTTTATTTGGTAATTCGGTTACTAATGAATTGGAAGTTGAAAAAAATATCAATAATAATATGAATAAAAAAATTTTTTTTAGATTGAAGTTCATATTATGTACCCCATTTTTCATATCTATTTTGTGTATTCAATTACATTAGCTGAATCTTTTTGTGATACCACTATCCATATATCTACCTAATTAAGGATGTACCTTTAATCATTTACTTTTAACAGATATAAGAAAGGTTCTAAAAGTAACAAATTGTCATATATATTAGTCAATACCTTCTAATCGTTAAAATGTTTCATTAAATTTTAACAAAAAAAGAATATTAAAAGCAGTATTAACATTGCAAGCATAGGAAGTTTTAACAATAAATAAAAAAATAATTATATATAATATTTTTCGAAGTTTTTCATTCGTATATATAATATATATAGGTATAGACGTATTTTTTAGTCCGAAAAATATTATCACATTTCACCCCAGTAGAATAGATCTCATTGCACCCACTTTGAATGTACATAAATAATTATTACTACAATTTTGAAATGGATTTCACTTTACTGTTAACTGACTTTTAACGTTTTTGATATAAAGAAGCAGAACTTGTTGGTAATATTGAAGCATTTTTCAAGTCTTGTGCTTTAAATTTTCAAGTGAACCGAAAGAATATCGTAGTTGGGCTTGGTTATTTGAATAATTTTGGTCTTTCAGTAATTTTGAATCATTTTGTAAATGTCTTTGAGAACTGAACAAGCAATTCCAAAAATAGTACTTTTCGATGAGTACTTGGTGCTTTAGTATTCAATTAACCGTGTCAATCCTAAACCAATTTGTTGTTTGTAAAATAAAGCATTTCCAGTTGGCTTAAAGTATTTTAGAGTATAAATGCATTCTAGATTCTTTAAATATTTTTCCTACTTGGTGCTTAGTAATTCAAGTATTTTTAAAATTGCTTAGTTATTTAAAACTGGCATGGTGCTTGGTTATTACAGAATTTTGACGTTCACGAACATTCATTTAAGATTAAATTTCATTATCAAAAAACTCAAATTTGAAATCAACTTATACTCAGAAGTTTGATATCTCCGTTATCTTGTTAAATTGGAAAGAATGATTAAAATAAAAGTTCTATATAGAGTCAAGATTCACATTTTAAAATTATTTTCAACGGCTTTTCTGCTACAGAAATTTAAATTCAAAAAATGTAATTTTCAGGTGGCTGTAGATCCATTATTAAACATAATAGACAAATCGACAAAAGGTTTATAAAAATGTAAAAATATACGGGGAATTGCATTAAAAAAGTCATAACTTTGATATGCTGTGACTTATGAGTATATTACGAAATAATTTTAAAATGTAAAGCTTGACTCACTCTATAACTTTTATTTAAAACATTCTTTCAATTTCTCAAGATAACGGAGACATCAAACTTAGGAGTATAAGTTGATCACCCTGTATATGACTACCAGTGGGATTTCATGTTCAAAAGTTATCTGTAAAATATTTGATCAAATATTGTAAATTGAAGGAAATTTTAACAGATTATTTATTACACGCTTTTTAGAAAATTTATTGTTAAATATACATATAATTAAAATAAATAACTTTCTAAAAAATGTATCTAAAACAGGCAACATTTTTTTTATCATTATAACATAAGTCAAGATGAACTTCATTTTTTTATATTTATATGCATTTTTTAATATACGGCGTCTGTAGTTGAGGTTTAAATTTCGTATAAATAAAATACATATTTTTATAAATTCCTAATATGTATTTAATGTTAAATATATAAATAATTATTCTTTTTTTATGAACATTAATTTGTTACGGAGTGATCCATATTTGTTTTCGAAGAAACACTCAATTTTTTATCCTAAAAATAATTAAATTAGAGAACAATATGGGACATTCCGTACATTTATTATACATCCAATAATTTATTGGATTGCTGTACTTGAACACCATCATAACATGTATAAAAATGTTTAGTTTTAGTCATATTTTATACTCTATTATTTATTTTATCGTATATTCTATATATTTGTTATATGTGAATTTTAATATAATTCGGGTAGTGTCCAATCTAAAGTCGGATCTTCAAATTAGATTTAATTTTATCGAATTTCATCGATGAAATCTACTCACAATTTTACAAAGAAACCAAAACTTACAATATAGTTCGTGTCCTATTAAAAAATTATATCTACTTAGTTAGACTCAAAAATATATAATTCTGTAAACTTCTGAATTATTATTATTCGAATCTTTTAAAAATCCTTTCTTTTCTAATTTAAATAAAGACTTTTTTTGGCATGTAAACTTTGGTCAATTTCAAAATTGTTTTTGGTAGTTCCAAATTTTAAAAAGTTTTCTATCTACTTTCATGGTAACGTTAGTCTGCCGACTTTTGGTAGATTAGACACTACTGCACCACTATACTAATTGTTAAATGTATAGATCAACATATCCTTGTATTGTGTAAAGTATTTTCGTTCGATTTAATAAATAGTTGTAAATAAATTGTATGGGAATAAAAGTTGTTTATGAAAATTTGAAGTAGACACGTCAATTTTTGCGAAAAATAGCATATCACTGATAAAGTATGTCCACCATTTTTTTCTTGTAAATTTTCATAAACAATATTTTAAAACGCCATGGCCTGTCTTCCATATAAAATTAAAAAAATATGATTAAAATACAAGTAGATTCGGTGTGTTTAATTATGTAAGCGTATTAATTATACATGCGTAACTATTAGATTTAATAAAGTATTAAATAGATTTTTATTTTTACCAACGTTAAACCAATCACTAATCGTAGCTTTAAAAGTTTGCCCCGGCATGCCAGAAGCAGGCAAATACAGCAAACCAACAATACCAGACTAAGTTATTATACGTTACATTATGAATACTTTACTGGTTTACTTAAATTTCATCTAAAGGACGTTCCTTACTTTATATCAGTGGTGTACGCATTTTGTTAAATAATTTATTAATATTATTACAACCGAAGATATAACTTCTTACAGGCCAATAAGCCTGCTTATCCAAAATACTAGAAAAGATACTGAAAACTAAACTAGAAACAGTCATCAAAGATAATAACTTAATCCCAGAACACCAATTTGGTTTTCAAGAAGAGCACGCCGCTGTTGAACAGGTCCAACGGGTTACTAATAAAATAATGCAATGTCTGGAGGATAAAATGTACTGTTCTGCCACGTTCTTGGATGTGAGCCAGGCCTTCGATAAAGTCTGGCACGCTGGCCTATTGTATAAGATTAAGAAGCTCTTTCCCCTTAACCTCCTCCCCATCCTTAAATCCTATTTACAAGACCGTCAATTCTTTGTTAAATGCCAAAATAAACACTCGAAGCTCCATCCCATAAATGCTGGAGTTCCACAGGAAAGTGTTCTGGGTCCTCGTCTTTACCTACTATACACGTCGGACTTGCCTATATCTAACAACGCCTTAACGGCCACATTTTATCTTCGCACGATGACCCTCAAATAGCATCTCAACATTTACAATCTAACCTGGATAGCCTACAAGTTTGGTTAAAATTGTGGAGAATAAAAGTCAATGAAACAAAATCGGTTCATATTACCTTTACGAATAGAAGAGGAAATTGCCCACCCGTGACTCTAAACGACAAGGAAATACCACAACGAGAAGACGTAAAATACCTCGGAATACACTTGGACCGAAGACTAACGTGGAAAAAACACATCTTCGCTAAAAGGAAACAACTTGGCCTTAAGCTGCACAGACTTTACTGGATTATTAGACGAAACTCCAAGCTATCTCTTGAGAATAAGGTCTTGATATACAAAGTTATTCTTAAACCTGTTTGGTCATACGGAGTTCAACTCTGGGGCTCGGCATTAAGTTCGAATATAGAAATTATCGAAAGGTTTCAAGCAAAAACCCTTAGAGTAATCACCGATGCTCCCCGGTTTGTGCCTAATAGTGCTATCGTGATCTGAATGTGAATTCGGTTAAAAAACTAATCAAAAAGTTAAGTAAAACTATACTAATAGGCTTAAAAGGCATCCAAACAGACTTGCTAAAAATCTAGTGTCGCAACGTATCATAAGACGTAGGCTTAAAAAATTTACTTCATACGACATAGTCAATAGATTTTTAAATTAATGATTTTAAACTTTAACCTTACGTCTTTCTTTCTATGATCATTTTATCAATACTTTCATTTTAGCTTGTCAACATTTGTCTTGTCCTTAGTTCTAAGTTTCTAAGTAGTTGCGCTGTAACTATAACTTAATAGGAAATAACCACTGGGTTATTATTCCTACATGTCTAGTTTCTAGTATTCAAAATATTTTACTCATTGTTCTACTGAGAACAGATTATGGGGAAAAAAATTATTAAGTTATTTTAGAAGCAAGCGTTTAAAAATAATAAACATACTAATATAGTCTTTTAAAACATTACACCAGGAGTGCGCACAACGAATTATACCCTATTAGAATAACAGCCGATGCTACGCTAATGGTTCTAAGAAGATTAAATAAGAATAATTGTTTTTTCATAATTTTGGGTTATTCCTACATACAGAAGAAATAGTTTTCTAATTAAGATTGTTTCATTACTTTAATCCTCTAATTCGTTTATTATCTAGGAGCAGTTTTGTTATAATAACAATAATAATAATAATAATAATAATAACTGGTTTGCCTTTTAACTTATTGATTTCTTGAGGTTTTTCTCTTATTGTCATTAATTTTCTTACCTGTTCCGGTACCACCAGGTCATATTTTTCTTCCATTTGTTTGTTATATTGTTTTCTTAATATTTTACTTTTTACTCGCTATTCTTTCGGCATTTAGTCGAGGCTTACTTTAATTTATTATTTCTATATCTCATTCATACTCTTAATAGTTGATCAATCATTTTTGGATTTTTGACTCTAAAGTTCAAATCGTTTATGTTTTTATAGTTTCCTATGTTGTTTGTTAAACTTGAGCTTTTAGTGGTTTTTTCATAGAATTTCTTGCATGTTTCCTTAGCTTCCTCTCTTATTCCTTTAAATTTGTATCTTTCTTTTAATTCCCTGTTGCTTATTTCCATTTTTGTTTTCCCCTCTATTAGTCTGTAACAGCTGTTTTCTATTGCTTGTAAGCATTTAAAATTACTGATTGTTGTAGAAGACCATACTGCTATGGCATACATAATAATTGACTTCACATAAGTTTTGTATAGTTGGATTTTTAGTTTTTTATCTAGTCTGTTGGTCTTATAGATGTAGGGTTGTATAATGGATTTAGCTATTCTTGCTTTCCTTGCCACTTCTTTTGTCTGTTCTTTAAATTTTAATTTTCTATCGATTTTAACTCCTAAATATTTTATTGTTATTTGTTCCACTATCTCTTGATTATCAAACTTTATTCTTTAATTTATTTTCTTATCGTTGGAAACTATTAGAAATTGCGTTTTCCCCGGATTTGGTTTAATTTTCCATTTTCTGTAATATTTTCTAAGTATTTCCAAATGTCTCTCTACTTTTATTTTGGCCATTCTCTTCGATATTGATGTTCCATATACTGCGCAATCATCCGCAAACAGTGCTAGGTCTACTGTTTCACACCTTGGTATGTCATTTATAAATATATTGAATAGGATTTGTGATAGCACGCTTCCTTGCGATAGTCCTTCCTCCATTTCAAATTTATTTGTTTTTCTTTCTTCATTTATTATTTGGAACGTTTTATTAAAATAGATAGCTATTAGTAATTTTTATTAAATATTTTGGGATTTTCTCCTTTGCCATTTTTACTATCAGTGCTCTTCTCCAGATCGTATCATACGCTTTTTCAAGGTCTAGTACAGCAATTGCTGTTTTATGCTTGTTATTAAAATTTATCATACTTTTATTGATCACTCTTGCTAATTGTAATTCTGCGTTTCTCTTCCTTCTGAACCCGAATTGGTCTTCTTTAATAAAATTATTTGCTTCTAGATAATATGTGATTCTTTTTTCAATTACTTATCTAAACCTTTCGATAATATATTTATAGAGATATAGGCCTATAATTTTGAGGTTGTTTTAAATATTTTCCTGGTTTATTAATTATTAATGCATTTTTCCAGCTTTTGGGGAAGTAGTTTAATTTAAGAGCTGCCGAGAAGATATAATAAATTTGGACATACGTTTTAGTTGATAAATTTTTTATTAAGTGTATTTTAATTCCATCTTCCCCAGGGGCTTTATTATTTTTCATTCGTTTAAAGATTTTCTTTATTTCTTGCGGTGTCGTCATGTATATTTTTGTTAAGGGAAATTCTATTTCTCAAACAATTGAGTTTATGCAAATGCAAAAAACCTGTACAAACGTGGTTTCGGTATGCGTAAGCTGATTTTCAAATGATTTTTAACTAAATGGCGATATTTACAAAAGTTTTTAAAAAAAATTTATTAATTCAAGTAACCTTCAAAAACAGTCATTTTTAAAATTAAAGAAAATTGGAACGTACAGACTTTATTACTACAATAATAAAAATTTTCGTTAAAAAAATAAAATCAAACTATAATGTGTATATACAAGTAAATAAAGTCGTTTCGTAAAAAACTTGATGAAAATTTAAGGAACATTTTCTATATAAAAACAACAAATTTTCTGCCAGTTGCGTAAAATTTAGGAGGGCAAAAGTTTCCACTAACCCTGATAGAGCGCCATTGGTTACATTTTTCAAAACTTAATTTATGTCAAAATTTCATTTTCTTATATTGTTCACCAAATTTGAGAAAAATATTTAAAGTAGTTCTTGATTTACCGCAAATTTTTAATTTTGATTTCAAACATTTAACACCCTGTATCTTAGTAACTACGCCCTTGAAGGGTTCACGTTCCAACATCAAAATTCATTAATTAACGAGAGCTCCCTAGGATAAAGTGTAAGAATATAGAAAACCCCCTGTATAAATATAACTACTCTAGAAATAAACTTATAAGTAAAATATTACTTGTATTACACAGGGTGTTTCCAAATTCGCGCCCCACAGAGCACATTATTCTTTTTTTTAAGAACGAAGTAAAATCAGGGTGTTAAAAATTCTTCAAAAAAAAAGGTTTTTACCTAATAACTTTTAAATTGATTAACATTTTTTTAATACACTTGGTATACACCTATTTTTAAGTTAAGGGCAATAAATTGATTAAAGCGTAGTTCTCAATAATTCTGCAGTGGCGTAGATACAGGGTAGTCATTACATACACTCAGAAAAACAAAGGTACACCACTGGTTTCTTAAACCGATTTTCATAAAAATGACATTGCTATTTATTTCTCTAAAAAAAGATACTATTCAAATTGTCTGAGTATAATTATTTAAATAATTAAGGAATTAAGAAACATAATTTACTCAACAGTATCGGTGCACCATTTTCTACTAAATATTTAACAGTTTTATGGGGTAGAATTTTAAATTCTCTTGTATATATTAAATCCAAATGAAAAAAGTGAGTCTTCGTAAAAGCTGAAGGTACATAAACTGCTTTTCTTCTGGTGGGCATCCGCGTAATATCCAATAAATATTTATTTATACCAATATCTGTTTTAAATTCAGGACACGTTGGATTTGATTAACTTGTTTCTTCAAAAATATTCTTATTTAGGAACAAGAAATGACTTTCACTGGTCAAGATAATAAATATCCTTCGAGGAAATGTAACACATATCCACTACATATTTACCATACCCACTTCTTTATATTCATTTGTGGATATCCCTTGGGTGTCATGGATTAATTTTCTCTTAGATGTTTGTGTTTATAAATATGTTTTCACATTAAATTAATCAGATAGATCCAAAGATGAAATTATGAACATATATTGTTGTTTCGTCTACTGTTTACAGAGTGAGCAAGGTAAATAGTCCAAATGGTATCTAAAAATACCTATGAATTGCTTAAATTTATTGAATTTATCGTGCCCACCCTGTTAGTTTTTCGCATAAAAATAGCGTTTTTATTACTTTCACGTACTTCGAAATATATTATTAAACCTTAGTAGCTGAAACAATTTTAAAAATATTTGTATTCTTAATTCTATTAATTTAGTTCATTACCATACCATGGTTTTTAGTTCTAATCATACACGGTTAGATTCACTTTCTAACGTGGTTAGGTTTAATTAAAGTATTTTCTAATTTGATATTTTATGTTATTAAGTTTAATTTTAACTTTGTTTAATTTTCTTACTTTATAATATTATTATCCCATTTATCTTTATTTCACTTATTAGTTAGTTATATAATCTTTTAGGTAAACTTGCTTGACTTTTTTACACTATTGTAATCATGAAGATATATAGAATCGAAACTACTTGTCTAATTTGAATAAAATGGATTACCCTGTAAATACCTACAGCTTGCTACTAAGGATTTAACATTTTTTACGTATTCATTTATATCGAAGTTCCCAAAGATTTCTATCTTAAAATGAACTAATACTTGTGAAAAAACATCCATGTCAATTAAATACCACAGGATTTTCTACCTGGGTGAGTTTTTGAATTGAGTCAAGAGGTGTTGACATCTCGACAGTAGCTCTTTTCATGGGCCATTCATCGAGGATAAGGGTCATTAAAGAATGGATCCTTTCTACGAATGTCATTATCCGATATGGACTATTTCGATTTCGAGCAGAGATTGACAGAAACAAGGCAAGTTTCAAAATATGCGCTGTTTAAGGACAATAGAAATATGGATTGCGGTTTTGTCCTTTTAAAACGGAAGCTGACGTCTTTTAGATGTTGTTAAATAGATCTTGAAAAGAACATCCGTACTTGTTCGTGGTTACTAATGTTTAGGTATATAAACAACACCCGGAAAATATGATAGAATTTTAGTAAGACAATACCTTTCTATAAGGTTTGTATCAGAAAATATTGCATTTATTGCTGTAACAAGAGACAATTTATAGAATATCACAGGAACTCTTTTACAAAACCGATTGTATTATTAAAATCCGAATTAACAATGTGTAATAATGTATACCAACTATATGTATCTATAAATAAAGAAAAGTGTTGCCACAGTCCTACTGCACTTACAATGGTATACATATCTTATCAAACCATCTATACCAGAAGCCCCAAATGTTTTTATCTTAAGTTGTTCTACACTTACAAAGATATTTGCTCATAAAACAATACGAAAATCAAACTGTTTAAAAAAAAATGCAAGGACATTCTGAAGTAGAGCTTGAAACCATTGCCTATTACGGAACAGAGTGCTGAGAGTTAAGATTTTCCACGTACAGTTGTTCGTCTGGGAGTAATGAAGCTTTTGTAAAATCTTCAAAACCTGCAAAAATATCACCGAATAGAAATTGTATTTACAGTGTTACAGCAACCTTTGGAAAGAATATTTAACAATGAAGTATGCATGAGAGAGAAATCAATTTGATAACCAAATTTAGCAATGCGTTTTGTGAAGCTGAAATGCTCTCTCCTCATTTTGCTTTAGTTGTGCGAGTACCATCTTCTATGTTAGTTATGAAACTTTAGGTCCAGATTTGTGAATTATTTTTCCGCTTTCTATTATTTCTAGTGGTATCTATCATTTTAAAATCTTAGAATGCGAACAAAGGTAAGATTTTTATTTTATTGTACTGTATTATATTGTATTGAAGGTTTAATTTTAGTAAGAAATTTTATAAAATAAAAATAATATCGATTCCAATTGTCTAGGAGTTATTTGGTATTATACGTATGCATAATAGTTGTAAGAAAAGAAGTATTCTAGTAAGATGTATACAAAGTGGTCCAAAATTGTTGAGCAATATTTCTAGGGGTGATAGTTCACCTAAAAATGAAGGTAGGTACATTTTTTTTTACTAGGACTACGACTTCATCCACATACGCCAGACATTAACGATTTTGTTATATAAGATTCCTTTTTAGTTATTTGACAATATGCGCTGTTTAAGGACAATAAAAATATGGATTGCGGTTTTGTCCTTTTAAAATGGAAGCTGACATCTTTTTAGATGTTGTTAAATATCCGCAATTGTTCGTGGTTACTAATGTTTAGGTTAATAAACAACACCCGAAAAATATGACAAGATATTTCGTATTGTGGAATGAAATCTCAAATTCCAGGATAAAGGCATCGCGTTCCAAGATTATGTAAATGCTCTATACGATAAGAAAGTCAAAACACGGTGTTATTGTCCATGCATTATTCAAAAAAACGCCTCGTGTCAGCGTTTCGATGCCGTTTTTTCGCTAACTCGGATATCTCGAGTGGAGTCTGAAAACTTCAGCATTTTCCCACGGTTTACAAATTATTATTTACAATTTACCTTCGTTCAGAAAATTGCCTATTAAGGTGTTGTACTACAAACAGGAAATTTTGCGTCACAAAGGTGGATTTCGTTTTGAAATAGGTCAACAGGTATTAGTTTTATTGTATTGTCTTTCTAATTATACCGGGTGATCCAAAACAAACCAATGTTATATATTTAGTGATTTATATTCCGAAAATATAAAGATAAAGACCTCCAGAATTGCATCTGATAATACGAGATGTATATATTTTCACAAATATTGAGTGCAGAAATAACAATGAATTACGGCAAGGTTTTTGAAGAAAAACGTATTTTAACAAACTCTTTGTATATTTTTTTCGATCTATTGTACTTGTTTTTTAGGAACACTATTGAATATTGATTGGCAACTCAAGATAAATTTATGATTTATTAAGAATATTTAAATGGTAATTGTATATTCCTCAATAGTCCTGATATAATTTGAATATACCATAAACATTCCATTAATTTTTTTGATTGATATATATTTTTATAATAATATCATTAGAGTATCTTAGGCATGTGTGGCATATTCTTTTATCGTTACACAATTAATTAAGTAAATTTTAATTGTTGATCCAAAAAATAGATCAATATTAGGTATATATTTACTAAATATATAAATAAAAACTCCCAGAATTGTATTTGATCATACCAGATGTACCTATTTTACACAGCATTAAGTGTTTAATAATAAAAATAAATTACTATAAATTTACATTAAATTTAAACTTAAAAATTATTATTTAATAAATACAGTTTCCAATATCAATTTTAATCGCAGTTTATATTTTTCAGGTTTTTCAAATATTTTCCGTAAACATAATATCAAGGCTACTTTTAAAACTAATAATATTTTTGGACATCTTTTAATAATTGATAAGAATACAACCTCAACTTTCAAAAAATCTGGAGTATATAAGTTATTAAATAAATATTGATTATATTGGTCAATATGGTAGCCGTTAACAAATTAGAATTCGTGAATATTTTTAGAGATACTGAGAAATTGAATAATATCACTAATTTTACTTCAAATTCAGCTTTTGCAAATCAGGAATATAACTTAGAACAAATATCTATTATTTACAATTGCCAGGAGGTTATTAGATTAAATCTATTTGAAACGTTGGCTATACATGAAGTTCATACTAACCCTAATATTATTTGTTTAAATGCACATCCTCAAGAAATCTTCAATTATCGATGTCTAGTTAATACTCAAACTCTTTTTTCTATCATGAATGTTTAATTTTTGATTATATCTTTTTATTTATTATTATTATATAAAATATTATAGTTTCAATAGTATACATTTTGTAATTAATAAATTAACTACTCGTAGACAATTTTTGTCACAAATTATCTAATTTTTCATTTAATCAAATTATAAATACATCTACCTATTATTTTTTTAATTATTTTATATCAATTTTTATGTTCCTTTTCATTAATTCCGCATTAGTCGAAACTAGTAGACAGTTTTAAAGATTTAATATAAATAAACATATTTAATGTGGTAAAACTTGGAGTCATTTCCCTTGTTTTTAGTAAATTTACCGGCGGAGTGTATTCGATTCTTTAATTTTTTTTTCACACTTGGGGGTTCTGGAATGGATTGTATTATTTTAAAGAGAACTGTTGCGATTTATTTGCGAATTTTCAAAACTATTTGAATTAAATATAGCTTGTTGTAATGTATTTTACTTTTTTTTACTGTATTTTACCGCAAAACGTAATTCTTAACCTCATTTATTAATTTTTTTTATCCTAAATAATGGAGATAGCTTATGTTTGTTATTTTTAAAAAATGGCTGTATTAGTTTCAGACGAAGCAGAAGGCTGAACTCAACAAGATTAATGTTCTATTTCTCTTTGTTATTTAGAACTATTGTTTCGTCCATTCTGGGACATACTGTATAATTAATAATATAATAACCCAATTTGGCTAAGATGACACAAAATAAAGAATACAAAATATTTTATTAAAAGATGAAAAATTATTAGAATTGGTCAATAATAATTGGTAAATTATTCAATAAGAATAACAGTGCTATTTTATGATAAAATAATAATAATAATAATAATAATATTAATAGGGCTTGTTGTTTTCTCAATTTATTTTGTTTAGATTTTATTCATATTCCTTTTATGTTTTTGCCTGTTCCGGCTGCCACCTGGCTATTTTACTTTATGAAATACTATATTTTTAGGTTCTTACTAATCTTATTTCTGTTGCCACACTTTTTTCGGCTTGTGCTGACATTTTTTATTATTTTTAAAATTTAAAAGTTTTGATGCTTAGATCAATCTTTATTTAGCTATATTTAAAAAGTACATTTTTCATTAGTTTTAAAGATCTATTAATTTTCTAAATTTTTATGGCTCATTATATAATTCTTCATATTTTATGAAAATCGTCGCTTTTTCCATAAATTTTTTAGCCTTAATTAGTTATTTTTTCATGTTTTCTAATAACGATATCATTTTTGGTTCATTAATAATTTTATTTATATCTATAATAAGGATCTTTATTTCATTTATACCATTTAAACAATCTTCTTGTGTCATTTGTGCGGTGTTCCTTTATGCATTGCTGTAAGATATCCCCGACTTAACTATATTTCTATTACTTTCAAAATTTACCATGTTAGTTTGTTGATAGTTTGGTTTTTTTCTTTAACCTCCTTTCTTCAATTTTTTCAATATATTATAGATATACTGGGAATTCATTATGGTCTTCAATATGTCTTCCACGCCTACTGGTGGTGTTTTAGCTCTTGACTTCCCTTCTTCTTTATCATTAGTTTCTTTTCTGTCCTCCATTCCTACTATTTTGTCTGCTTCCTTTTCGAACCTTTCTAGAGTGTGGAATCTGTTAGTAATCTTTACCTTTCCTTTAGTCATTTTATTTTTGGGCTTCTTAGCCTTTTTACTCGGTCCATGCTTTGACCATTTTCCCTCCATGTTCTTGTCTGCATTTCCTTCTGTAGATTTCATCATTTTATCATCACTTCCTGTTTCCATTTTTTGTGGTTCTTTAGGATACTGTTTAGGCCTAATACACAAATAATTAATCCATCTGTCTAGATTACTCATTGTTTCTTGTTTCGACTGACTTCTTTCCATTATATTTTCTTCGCTCTCACCACCTTCTCATTCTGGTATTAAGCTCATTCTGGGATCTCTGTATATATATTCTACGCTCTTGTGGCTTGGCATCTATAGTTGGATTGTATCTGTTTCCACCACAGATCTTCACAGTTGAACTTCTTCTGATTGCTTTTCACGAACTTTAATCGCAAAATCTAATTCCAAAAAATTGAGTTTTTCCCCCAAAAATCATATTAATAATAATATGTATAATAACAGTTTTTTTGATAATGTTTTTGCTTTAAATTATAATGATTTAGTAACATTTTAGCTATTTTCTTGATATTTAATAGGGTCAATTTTTGTTATCACTTGTACAATACATGTTTTTTTCCAGGTCTGATAATAACAGTTGGCTGTAGCAACTTTATTGTGGTTAAAACTTTGGATTTTACTAACTCGTTTATTCCCAAAATTTTAATACATTAAGTAAAACATATGTAAGTTCAATTTGAATTTATAAACATCTGTTCCGAACATTTCAAATAGAGTGAAAGGGCGACCCCTAAACTTAAATTAATTTAGTTGGGAGCATTTGACGAGTCTCAGCCTTTTTGTGTATATGTGTGTGTATACTTCTCGTACTTAGTGATAGTTTTTTTAGGTCCTTTTTAATTACTTAATTATATCGTGTTTTCTGACAGAGATAGTTTTATCAACAAAATGACGGGGTCGTCAAACAATATTGAACCCCCCAAGCTTATTTAAAGAAGTTCTGGATACTACAATTCTCAAATAAGTGAAAGATTTTTCAGAAAAAGATGTCTAGAAGTTAAATTAACGAAACTATTTTAGTAAAATTAATATATATTAATATATAATATATAATATATATATAATATATATGATATATATATTATATATATATTAATATATATTAAAAAAATTAGTAAAAAGCATTACTTCTATTCAAAGATCCATAAAATATTGGTTGAAAACTGGAATGTTAGAATTAAAAAATAGAAAATATGTCCTGAAATCATACAATCAGACTATTCAGGAAATTGCCCCTCTTTTACTGGCAGTGAAGAATTCGAGGATCGGGGCCGAAGAACCGGTAATAAGAAATCAAATCAAACCTAACCTAACAGAAGTAGCTGGCGCTAAGGAAAAGGAACAAGAAAGAAAACGAAAAGATAAGAATGGTTCATCACTCATGCGCCATTAATCAGAGGAAAATGATAACGTTTGTAATTCTGTAAGCAGTCATAAAACAAATTTTTTAACTTTTTCTTCTTCAATATGTAAACGGTGGTTTGGGTAGAATTGTAGTAAGACAATAACTTTCTATAAGATGTGCCTCAGAAAATATTGTATTTATTGCTATAACAAGAGAGAATTTATAGAATATCATAGGAACTCTTTTACAAAACCGATTGTATTAATAAAATCCGAATAGGCAATGTGTAATAATGTATACCAACTATATGTATCTATAAATAAAGAAAAGTGTTGCCACAGTCCTACTGCACTTACAATGGTATACATATCTTATCAAACCATCTATACCAGAAGCCCCAAATGTTTTTATCTTAAGTTGTTCTACACTTACAAAGATTTTTGCTCATAAAACAATACGAAAATCAAATTGTTTAAAAAAAAATGCAAGGACATTCTGAAGTAGAGCTTGAAACCATTGCCTATTACGGAACAGAGTGCTGAGAGTTCAGATTTACCACGTACAGTTGTTCGTTTGGGAATAATGAAGTTTTTAGAAAATCTACAAAACCTGCAAAAAGATCCCCGAATAGAAATGGTATTTACAGTGTTACAGCCAACTTTGGAAAGAAGATTTAAAAATGAAGTACCCATGAGATTTTTGAAGTTGAAATGCTCTCTCCTCATTTTGTTTTGATTGTGCGAGTACCATCTTCTATGTTAGTTATGAAACTTTAGGTCCAGACTTGTGAATTATTTTTCCTCCTTCTATTATTTCTATTGTCCAGGAGTTATTTGCTGACGTCTTTTTAGATGTTGTTAAATAGATCTTGAAAAGAACATTCGCAATTATTCGTGGTTACTAATGTTTAGGTTAATAGAAAACACCCGAAAAATATGACAAGATATTTCGTATTGTGGAAAGAAATCTCAAATTCCAGGATAAAGTCATCGCGTTCCAAGATTATGTAAATGCTCTATATGATAAGAAAGTCAAAACACGGTGTCATTGTCCATGTATTATCCAAAAAAACGACTCGTCTCAGCGATTCGATGGCGTGACATTAATGATTTTTGTTGTACAAGATTCCTTTTCAGTTATCCCATATTATTTTTTCTAGAGCTAAATTAAAAAGTAGGGTAGAAAGGGTGTCATCTTGTCTTAGACCATCCTGTATGGCAAATTCGTGCATTTTTGTGCTCTTAACATTTTTCTGCGAATTTTGTATTTGTGAGCCACATATTTATTAGTTTTTTCGGTATTTTCAATCCTTGCAATGTTAAGAGTAGTTTTGATCTTTTTATGTTGTCGTAGGCACTTTTGAAGACAATAAACAGTTTGTGTATAGTAATCTCATACTCATAAGTCCCTGTTAAAATTTATTTAAATACCTGATTATTCTTTGTCTTCCTGGTTTCCTAACTCCTGCTTGGTATTCACCAAGTATTTGTTCTGCATACAATTTTGATTTTTTTTATTACCGATGCCAATATTTTGTAAGGGGTCTTTAAGAGAATTATTTCTTTGTAATTCTTTTTGTTTGTTGCATTTTCTTTTTTCTGTATGGGGCATTATATTGCTTAATTCTATTTGCTTTATATTTCTTTCTGTTCCCATGCTAGGCGTATAATGTTATATAGCTCTCTTTTTAAAAGCTCTCCTCTATACTTGAAATTCTCAGTCACTATTTGGTTTTTTTCCTGGCATTGTTATATTTCTTTCTGAAAAATAATCTTTCTATCATTATATTTTCTTCTTTTCTTCCCCAATTAAATCACCTTCTTTGTTCTTTAAATATATTCCCTTCTCTTTGTATCATTTCTGAATGTACTTTGAATTCTTGTAAATATTTTAAATTTATTTTCTATGATAGTTCTCTTTTATGCTCTTTGGTTTATTGTTCAATAGGTTTCTTTTTCTATTCTCCAGTTTGCTTTTGTTTCTTTGTTGCTTATATCTATGTATGTCATGGCACCTCTTTTTTATTTTATTTGTTTTACACATTCCTCATCTAACCAATCTTTCTTTTTTAAAATTTTCTTTTTTCTTAGTTTTATATGTTGCTACTTTTATTTTGTACACGCTCCCATTTTTCGGTATTGTTCAATTGTTCCCGTCCAAATTCTTGTTGTAGTTGTCTTTGGTATTTCTTTGCTATCGATTCTTTCTGAAGTTCATTTACTTTGACCCATAACTTCTTTCCTTCAATTTATTGTAATGGTCTAAAAGAAGAAATCAAATCATTTAATTAAGGATTAAATAAAAACACACGAATCAAATAAAATTGGTTAAAACAATATAAGAACATTTTCAATGATTTTTATGTAATACTTATATTTATTCATATTGTTGTAATTTGTAATCAATAATTTAAATGAAGTTTAAATTATTAAGTGCCAAAACTGAAAAAAAATTAAACTTAAACAATGCGATGTGATTTCGGAAAACAATTTAAGCTCGGTCGAAATTTGACGGAGCTCTCCTCTGTTTGTGACTTCAAAGAGTAATAAACCTAACAAGGTTTTCTTACTAAAAAATTTGAAATTATTACTTAACCTCAAATTTAATTTATTTTTAAATATTAATCAAACTAAACATAACTGATATTACTTGATAGTGAACAACTCGAAGCATTCAGATAGTATTGTTTATTGTTATAAAGAGAATTTTGCAAATATCACCATAAAGTGTTTGATCTAAAAAAAAGAACATTTTAAGAAAAAGACAATAGTTAGCAATAGAATTAAATAAACCTTACCTGTTGTGAATGGACTATTATAAGAATGTGAAATATTTAAAATTTGTTTGTATATTTGGACAGTTGGAGTGTGTTAAACTTTATTTGGGTCAACGGCAGTGATTTAAGTGACATTTTGAATTGACATATCAGTTGGACTTTTACTTACAGCACAAAAAATTAAAAGTGGTATCTGTTGATGATTTCAATTGTTTTTATTTGCTTTTCCTTTGTTTAAAAATAAATTTAGATAATTATATTATTATATTGTTTGAACTATATTTTTATTTGAACTCACCCTGAAATAAGTAGTCAATTGCATCTCACATAATACTTATTAAGTTCTCATACAGGACATAATTATAAAAGCAACTATAATTCAATTTAACTTCCACATAACATTATATTATTAATTAGCTTCGATATACCAGAATATTATAGCAATTCTTTTTAAAATCATTTATTTGGTCTGAAACTTCATATTAGTTATAAAAAATTATAAAAGCAAGCAGTGAGTTGATGTTAGTTCTATTATAAAAGGGTTTTCTTAATTTGGTTTCAATATTTAGAAAACTGCACATCTTATGATATTTTGAAAATATGGAAGAGTAAATAAAATTAAGAACTTTGTTTATAAAAAATTGCTGTATAGGTTAATTTCTAGATCAAATTTAAAATTCATTATTTTAACCGAAATGCATTTTATGTTTAAAACGTGCCTTATCTATTAAATGCACAAATACGAGTTAAGGAAGTTCAGCACAGTTTTAATTTTTATAAAGTTTTGTGCACAAAGTGTAGATTTTATATAACAAATTAAAAAATTGGCAACCATTTCAAAGCATCCTAACAAAAGTTTAGAAAAACTACAATAATCTATATTGGCCTTTATGCCTAAGACAAGTCAAAGAACATTCTCAGGGTTTAAAATTAATTTTATAATTTAAAAAGGCTTAAAAGCGATCCTGTGGGGCGAACAAACGAAAACGAAATAACCGTAAATACAAGTGCTGATGTTTAGGGGCTGTAAAAGGCGAACAAATAGAAATCCCGCACCTAGTGTATTAATTTTGCGACACTATTACGGGACGTTGCTCGCTTCTTACAATGCTCAACTCATATTACAGGATTAACAACTGGGGATGGGCTGGGGACTGTTGCGCCACCAACTCCCTGGACGAGCATCTGGGTACGCCACAGGGACGCATTCAGGACTCTTCTCATCAATTTTAGTGAAGGAAATATATTATTTCATTAATTAATATTGACGTTGTCGATTTGAGTTTTCAATATACAATTCAAAGTTGTTTGGCAGGAAAAGTCAACTTGGTGCCACAAAATTGACAGTATTTAGTGTTGAAAAATTAAATTTATTAGAGTATTGGATAACATTGCGAATTTTTAATATAAATGCTTTACTTCACACATGAAAAAACGGATATAATTTTCATAATTTATATCCCATATATTCATGCTTAAGTTATCTTAAGATTCTAAACAAACATGTGGTAATCACATGTAGATAATGTGGTGACACTCCTTAAATGGGCATAATTGTATTTGTCAATTTTGATTGGCAGAAAATCACAGCCACACTGTAACTAATCGCTGTAATCAGCATTTTTTTTTATCATTAATTTTCAACGAAGCAACATTTCCCTTATATTTGTATCTAAAATATCTCAAAAATCTGTATCAAAGGCAGATTCATGGTAAAACAATAATGTAGCAACAAACTAATATAACAACGAATGTAAACAAGAATTTTTATATATACAGGGTGGTTGGAAGATGGGTGCAAAGCTTTAAGGGGAAGCTAGCATTAACCATTTAGAACCATTTTAGCTATGGTTGTTTTAGACGAAGTCGAACTATTTTTTTTATCTAATATAACCAGAATATAGCATAAATATTTAGTAATTTTTTTTTGAATGATGTATATTCTTATAATATTCTCACTTGAATATCTGTAATATATGTCGTATATTCTTTTATCACTACACAATTAATTAATATTAATTGTGGAATTATTTGCGATACTGTCCTGTGGCCCTGTTTGCTCGTAAACCGGAGGACAACTCGATATTGGGATTAAAGCAAAGTGAATTGTACAAATCTGTAGGAAGGGCGTGGCGATCTGGATTGTTAAGGGATTTAAAGGGCTTTGTTCGCGTCACTTGACAGCTACTGGTATTATCCCTCTAAAGGTGAGCAATGTTATTGAATACATCGACCAAAAAATTGCAAAATATATCGTAAATGCGGCTCAGATCTTATGTTTGATAATAACTGCGGTCTACATTAGTAGATTCCAAGAACTGGGAACTTTGGAATTTTGTTACTATCTTTTAAAGAATGTTACATGCGGGTATAATTTTATAGCACTAGTGCGGTAAGAAAACTCATTGAGGCCATGAATTCTATGAGAATATATACAAATTAGAATAAAAAGGTAAATTGAGAAAATTTTAATAAACGAACATAATATAGGATATCGTGGTTTATTAGATTGCCTTCTCTAATAAATATATATTATTAAACTGTTTTAGAAAAGAAGAATATTATTGCTTTGAACATATACAGGGTTAGGATAAAATATGGAGCCAAGTAAATATCTTTAAAAGGAAACGGACGACATCTATGACATTTTGTAGGTAAGTGCAATGGGGCAAAATGCAGCTGATGTACATTTTTTTGTTAATAATATACTTCCGGTTTAACCGGAAATACCCTCAACTTTTTTAATTTAAATGGGACACCTTGTATATTTTTGCAGATTTTGAAAGAGCTTATTATTTCTCAAATTTGTACATACTGGGTTTAGTGGAAATAATTTGTAAAAACGAGAAATAACTCACTTTTAGTTGTAGAATTAATAAATTTATTTACTTTAGATTAATGAGAATAATAATTAAAACAAAATCAATTCAAATGTTCAAAATGCTCTCCGTTCACCTCCTGACAAAATACCAGCGTATTAACAAATTATTGAGTCACTCTTTCCAAGACTTCTACATATTAGTTGGCATACATCAATAATTATTTGTATCAATTCCTGCAAGCATGTTGGTCGTTTAACGTAAACACGTGATTTTAAGTAACCCCAAAGAAAAAAATCTAATGGGCTTAGATACGGAGAACAAACAGTCCACTCTATGAATCTATCACCATAACCGATCATCGTTAAATATTTCAATACGATCTTTTTCACTTAAATGAACCATTCTTAATCGTACAATTTATTTCCGTAAACTACAATTTGTCAGTTTGACAACAGTTACCTACCAGATAGTACTCGTTTATTTCTTACTATTAATACAAACAATATCAATTTGTTTATCTAAATGGTATTTTAATCTAATCTATAAAAACTTAAAAGTGGTTTAGTAAAGTGCTGTATTCCTCGTTCCTAAACCCAGTATGTACGAATTCAAAATAATAAGATCTTTCAAAATCTGCAAAAATATACAGGGTGTCCCATTTAAATTTAAATTTCCGGTTAAACTGGAAGTATATTATTAACAAAAAAATGTACATCAGATGAATTTTGCCCCGTTACATTTCGTTTTAAAGATATTTACTTGGTTCCATACTTTATCCCAACCATGTATAATATAAAATAAAGTTTGTATATGTAATACCTGTCAATTTCTTTAATGTTATCTGACGGTACCAAAAAGTTAAACAATTGTCATAAGAATATTTAAAAAGTTTTTAGAAATTGTGGAATTTTAAGATAAGTGTATTTTGTCTTTTAAATTTATAATAGATAGAGTCCACAAAATAAGGGTAGAAACAATCCATATGATAATCGGTAGTTTACCTTTATCTAAGTGAATCAAATATCCTAAATTGAAAAAGAAGAAGGATGAGAAAGGAAATGAACGATACAACGAACAGAAGATTTACGGAAATTGGTAATAAATCGGAAAAGTCTAAAATTCGATCCATATGACAGATGCATATTCGAAGAACGATCTTACTGGTAAATTATACAATATATGTGTTTCAGTTCTTTTAAAAAACTCCAAGTTCCACATAATAAAGCGAAAAATTTCCTTTCCAAAAATAATCTGAAACTGCTTATAGAATTTGTACTTTGCAGAAGCTGTCTTTAAAGAAAAATACAATATTATCATCAAGTAAATTCTTAAAATTCTTAAAATTGTGTGCCAGAGTTCAGAAGTCTCATAGCTCCCAACGCAGCTAGCATTGCCAGATTTGTAAATGCAGTAAGAACTGCATATTTGAAGTTATCAGGAAATTTGATTCGTTCAACTGACAAATTAAAAATTACAATGAGAAGCACAGAAAGAAATTCGGCACATCTTTCAAAAATACAAGTTGGTATGCAGTCTCCACCTGTGGCTTTTTTTTGACTTTAATTTTTTAATACTTTGTAGAACCTGTTTAACTGTTATTCTTGAAACAGAAAAACCCCTTGACTGTCTAGTGGATTCATGGGAACGCATTAGCGATAACCTGACAATGCATCTATTCTGATCTCCATAAGAAACCTCAGAAGAAATGTCACAACTCACTCATTCCGAGATCTTACAACATACCAAAAACTATTGGGGTTAGAGTGTACATTGCTGCCAATATTTTATTATAAGACATAACTGGTTCCCTACTAAACATTTTTACTACATAACTTCACTTTTATATTTATTTAACACTCTACAAGTCTGATATATACACACAACCAAACTTATATGGAATCATCTATTATTTTGCATAATTTTTGAGATGTATGAAAATTTTTTATGTACGAATAAAACTCAGTCCTTACCAAAAATATTTAATGAAAAATAAGCCACATATCAATAAAAAAAATTACTTAGTAATAATAATAAAATAAGCACAACGGTATTTTTATTGGTTTCTGAAACGAAATGAGATTTAAATTTTTAATGGTCAAGAAACAAAAAGAAAATTGGTAATTTTAATAATCCGTGTTGCCACCTCTAGCCCTTATGCAAGTTTCTATTCGCGTTGGCATGTTTCTTATTAAATTGCCAACATTTTCTTGGGGTATGTTTTCCCATTTTGCTAATGCTGCATCAATAAGCTGTACGACATTTCCTGAATAGTTTCGCTAAGCTCTAACCCTTCTTTTAAGCTGGTCCCACAAGTGTTCAATAGGATTTAGGTCTGGTGAACATGCAGGCCAGTGTAAAACTGTGACACCTTCCGTTTCAAGACATTCTCTAGTCACTCTGCTGGTATGGGGAGGTGCATTATCATGCTTGAAGAAAAAATTATCCCCAATTGCAGCTATCCATAGCCTAACGATTGGTTCTAGCACTAAATCAACATACCTCCGACGGATTAAAGTTTGTTGAAGTGGTAACAATAGAGTTTTTGCTCCCAGCATAATACGTCCCCAGAACATTACAGTTCCTCCTTTATATCTTGGGACAGATTTGACAGCCTGGAGTCTCGCTCGTCTTCCTGGAGCTCTGAGAACCCGAATTCGATGGTCATCTGATCTTAAGCCAATTCTGGTCTTATCCGAAAAAAGAAAATTTTGCCAATTCTCAGTTGTCCAGTTTTGGTATTGATGACACCAATTTAGCCGGTCAATTTTATTTTGCCTAGATAACTGTGGGACCCTTAACTCTCTCCTATTGTATAACTCTCAAGCGCGAAGTCTTTTTCTTATGGACTCAACTGAAACGTTCACACCTGTAGCTTCCAGAAGTTGTCGTTGCAGCTCTGGATGAGAAACACTGGGATTTATTCTAGCAATTTGGCACACTGTTATTCAGTTGTGACTCTTTGACGTGTTTGTCTGGGCCTGTTCTTGAGAGCTCCTAGTTCCAAGTACCTTACATACGTTTTCGATACAAAACTCTGTGTAACACTTACTATCTCTGGTACGTCTCTTTGGGGCATTCCTTGTTCAATGAGAGCAATCATTTTTCCCCTCTGAATATCTGTTAGTCCAACATAAGACATTTTTTGGACCTAAATAAAATTACCGGAGAATCATGATTTTACTACTGGACACAAAATTTACAAGATAATAAATCCCAGCAGTCGTTTCTTCTTTATTATCATGTTTGTTTAAAACAAAAAGCCTCGTCTTAAAGTTGGATACCAAACTTTTCCTAAAAGTTAGTAAAAATAATTAGGTTTGGTTATATCTAAAAAATGAACTAAATTTATATATAGAAATAAATTATGATGCCAAGATGTAAGTAAAAACATTATAATTTAATTATAAATAGGTAATTCTTTAGATACAATTAAAAATAGGTCAACGACCGTGACATGACAGACATTTGAAGTGACACATGGAAAGGAAGAAGATTTGGACTCTTTCTTAAACCAAAAAGAACTACAAGTGGTATTTGTTAACGGTTTCATTTTTATTTTATTCACTTTTGCTTTGTTTCAAAATTAATCTAAATAATTATATTATTTAAATCATATTCCCTATTTGAACTCCACCTGAGATTAAGAAGTATTTATACCGGGCATAATTATAAAAGCACAACATAATTATAATTAAAATTTATAACTCGCCCATAACAAAATTGTCGACAACATAATTTTTTTGTAAATCACCTCCAATATATTGCAATATTATATTTTGTTCTGAAAAAAAAAATATTTAAAAAAATTTTGTTGGCGCACTTTGCATATCTATTAGATTCATGTTTGTTCAAAAATGATCTCAAAGTGGCTTCAGATTTCATTTAATTGAAATAATAATATTTACAATTCAATATATTTCTTGTACATAAGTTTTCACAAGTATTTTACTCTTAATATTTCGTACAACTAATTAAACAATAAACATTAAACTTATGAAAAAAAATCATCAAAACAACGAGAAATATAAAACTTGGTATTTTCTAAACGCCACCGCTGGTAGAAATTTCAATAAATTACTAATTTACAATGCTTGAATATTTTTAATTACTATTATTTACAAGGATATGATTATTTTATAATAAAATTTGATCTTCTTTCTTTAAATTTTGTTAAACAAAACTTTGCATAATAACTTTTTATATGAGATTTCATTATATCTTTGTGAGCATCTTTTGTTGAATTTTAGGGTATAATTATTATCAAAAAACAGGAAAATTTCTTTCCAAACTAGTATTTTTTTGGTATAAATAAATAAAACAAACAAAATTTCCTTTATTTTTTAACAGATTTAAAACGAAAGAACAAAATAATAATAAAACATGATATACTGTAAGCATCCTCCATTTTTTTGGAACCTTAATAAGCACTCAAATATTATTTGATGGGTTCTTGCGCAGCCAGCGATCCTCGTAGAGCAAGAACAGAAATAACTTTAATCGGTTGTTTATTCTCTCCCGAAGGACATTCACGACCGTATCAATTCCATGCAAAACCCTTTTGAACAGCGAAAAAAAAGCATCAACAAAACAAAGCCATAATCGGGCGTTAACAAAGCCTAATTGAGCGGTGTGTCCTATAATTTTCCGATGAATCCGTTAACGTCGTGTGATTTATGGGCCGTCATCGGGTTGCATCTGTCCTCTCTCTAATTAATTCCATCGGGAGTAGCAATCATTTCAATTAGAGCCCTTTCAAAGCCCCCTCGCGGCCCTCGTGAGGGCGATACCGCGACAAGTTCGCGGTCGCCATGGCGATCGAGGGTGGCAGGTGGATTCAGGTGATCGGGATGCGCCTTTATATTTTTCTTATTAATTGGATTTCAACGTAATTGGATTTCATTAAATTATGACTCATTTGGATGCATTTGTTTCAAAATAAATTTAGAATGAGGAATAGTGTTAATAATATACAGTATGGTCCAAATAAAAGGAATAAATTCATTATTTCATAAATCGGCGGTTTTAGGGGAAAATCCTGGAACCCGTCGATTTTTATTTTTAAATGGGCGTTTCGTCAGAACACTTTTTTATTTTTGACGCCATCTCTGTGAGCGTGATGACGTCATCAATAACATTATTAAATAGAAAAGTGGGTCGTGCAACACATCAACTGAATGGTCTTTTAAATATCTATTCACCCATATTAATATGTCTAAGTAATTATTTTTGTATGTTGTCAAAAAAATGATTTATTAAATTTTTAATCTTACAATAAATATTATAATTAAGTACAACCAAATTTAAAGCAAGTGCTCAAATTGTTTACCGTCAGCTGTAATACAATGCGAAAGACGATCAGAGAACTCTTCGCGAACTTTCACTATAACTTCCGGAGTTATTTTTTGCAATCTCAATGCGTATCCGATGTTTGAGTTCATTAATAGTTTGAGGTCTATTTACGTACACTTTACTTTTCAAGTATCCGCATAAAAGAAATCGAGAGGAGTTAAATCAGGTGACCTCGGTGGCCACTCAATTGCTCCTCTTCTACCTATCCACCGATTTGGGAAGACGTTGTCCAAGTAGTTTCTCACCACGACGATTCACAAGACCGTTTAGGAGAAATGTAGCTTCTTCCGAAAATATAATAAATAATACACTTATCAAAGTGAACGTGAACGAAGTACTTAACTTTTTTGACTTAATCAAATAACATAGAGTTATAAAAACAGTACAAAACTAATAAAAACAACTATTTGACATTATCCAATTAATATTCCTAACAGTAATCGCTAATATTTGGGCAATATCTTTTTAAATAATACAAATAAGTCAGAAAATATAAGTGGTGCGTTAATTTTGAACAGGAGTGTCTATCACCTGCATATTCGAGATCTATCTACATAGGTTTCGGTATCTGTCTTGAGACTGGTATTGTCAGATACAGAAACCTAGGTAGATCAGAATACATATTAAAAGGGAAATTCAAGATAAGTATTATTTATCTTTCCATATTTATTATGAATAGGGGAGAGGGGCCATATAAAGGACACGTAATGAAAATGACTTAACAACTATTTCGAATAGTATTCGTTGCAAAGTGACGAATATTTGCTCTCCTGTTACGTCTTAAATAACCACCCATCTCGCCTGAGTTCGCTTCAGTTGGCCTCGTAATCTCAGAGTTAGAGAGCGTATAAATTTTTTGTCGTAAGTAGAAAAAATCGCATATATTTTTTAAAGTATGTTAGGTTAAGTGTTTTATGGTAAATATGGGATAGAGTTAATGTATATATAAAAAGTATTCATACTTGGCCATCAGACGTATCCCAACAGGTAAATATGTTTAAACTGTAAGTTTGTAAATTAATTTATTATTCTGTGTAAATATTTGTTCCATCAACATCATCAGGTATCACTTTACAATCAATTTGTCTCTATCCCAAAGCGGAACCCAGAAAAACTAAACAGCAAAAGCGAAAAGGAGATACGAAAATCTTAACTGAAACGCCCGAAAAAGACCAATTACTGCTGGAGAGTATGATGGACCTAATTGAAAAACAAATACCGAAAAAACCGGCATAGAAAATCTAGGCCACGTCAAAAATATTTTCAAAAATAGCGTAGTATTAAAAGATATCTCAAATAAAAGAGGTAACTCAGTTAAAGGTAAAAAACCCTTTCAATTAGCACTCCTTCTAAAAAAGGACCCAAAGCGCAAAATGTCCTCTTAAATACTCAACAGAAACGTATCAAATGAACCTGTATTTCTATAACCACGACCAAGAAGAATGCTGTGTTGGTAAGAAGAAGTATTCAGAGTGTCTTGAAGATTGGTACAAGTGTAAAATATGTGATGGTTGGGCGCACAAATCGTGTGGAGTAAACGGTGTTTTTCAATTATTTTTGTTCCCTATGTTATTAGCAGTTTTTATTCTATGCAACTGTTTAACACGTTAAACATTCAATAAAATAATTAATAAATCAACATGTCCCTTTTATTAATGCAGACGTCTCTTTCAATACAACCTATTTATAGAAGGGACAAAACGCATTAAAAATTCAAAATAATAATTTCCCATTTTAAAACCTTTTAAGAACTTATTCATCACAAAATTTTAGTTTTTGATTAAACGTAGTTTCGATTTGTACCAAAACCATCAAATTAAATAATTTTATTTACTTTGAAGTAAAATGTCCCTTTCATACCACCTCGTCCCTAATTTAATTATAGTCATATAAAGTCCAGATATATATTAAATAACAACAAGGTCTCTATACATTCTAGCTTCACACCTTTTTTTATTGTTATGATTTTGCTTAAATATCCACAGTGTTGTACTTTACAATGTTTATTGTAGCACATTATTTTATTTAAATTTCTTCTAGTTCGAAGTATTTCCCATGACTTTTTGTGTCTTAAGCTAATGACGTCTAGTACAAAATCTACAAATATTAGATGGAGTATTGTGTACTTTTCTACAGCTTCATCAATTAGTGCAGTTATCTGGTCAATGCACGACTTGTCTCTTCTAAAGCCCGCTTGTTCGGGTCTCAGCTTCTTATCAACTAATTTATTCGTTGGTGCAGAATATAAGCTAGAATTTTATTTATGATGCACAATAACGTAATTCCTCTCAATTTTCATATTCCAGCGAAATCCAACTCATACCTTTCCAGTGGCTGCATTAGTATCGTTAAAGAATTTTCAATGTCTAGTTTTCACAATTCCGCAGTACAGTAACTCTTCATATCATATTTCAAGAAGTTTGTTAGTTAAAATTTCATTATCTTGATCAAGTGTAAGAGGAGGAGTACTAAAAAACTTTTTAATTAAATGGAACCACTATCTAATATTAATACACAGGTTTTGAAACTAAATAATTAGTAGATATGATTTTATGACTCATTTGTGCTGGCAACATCAGACGCATGGGTTTTGTCTGAAGGGGTCAAGTCTGGCTTGCGGCAGTAATTTAAAGCCTAGTTCATTAACTTTAGTCACCACAATAACGGACTTCTGGTAAGGCGCATTGTTGTAAGGGAACAAAACAGGAATTTTCTGTTACAGCTGATCAAATTAAATATGCAAGTACATCCATTTAAATTAAAACTTCAGATTATTTTATTTTTTACTAATATTTCTATTTTGAATGAACATTTATCTCTTGTGATTACGAAACACATGCTAACCTTTTAGTTTTTCGATGTTTTCTAATAATTTTGCAATTAAAACGCGTAATAAGTGCGCTACAGTTAAATTTGCGTTATTGTAGACATACGTTTTTAAAATAATTTTATTAATGTAAATGGATGTACTTGCATTTAATTATTTAAACGTAATTTTTAATTCTGATCAACTTTTTTTAGTAACATTTTTCGATATTGTCAAATTTAAAGGTACTTTACTCTTGAGTAAAACTCATATTTTTTGACAAACCTCGTATACCACTGAAAAAAATTTGATATTTGATGACTGTATTCTAGGTTTTAGATAATGCAGAACTTTTTATGAAGAATAACTTTTTTTCCTAAAATTAATAATAAAAAAGTTTTCCATATGATTCCAACTTAGGGGGACATATTGTATATTATTTGTTAACGAAGCTGCATTCTACAAAAATTAGTTAATCAATACATATAACTTCCATTATTATTCTACTGACCAACTACATTATGTACGCACCGTTGGTCAGACAAGGTGGTCCTTAAATGTTAAGGGTGGCATAATGGGAAATTATGTTATTGGGACGTATGTTTTTGGCGACAATGTAAGTGGTGATCTATAGATTCTTTGCGGAATCAATTACCTCAATTATTACAAATTTACCCAATTTAGCTTACATAATGGAGTGTTCGTTTTCATATCAGTTACAGTAATTATTTTAAATATATAGCTTGTTAAACATTCCTTCTACTATTTTTGTTATTAATATCCGTATCGTATTTTAAACCAGAAACACCAAAAACGAAGCGATACTGATAAATCACTATTATAAATCAAAATTCCGTATAAAAAATGAACACGACCGTTTAGCAAATTTTAATTTTCCCAAAAATTCCAACGACGCAAAGTCTGCGACCAACGTGTGAAAAGGTCAAAAATGCCCTTGTGCCACCGCAAGTGTTTCTGTTTTTTAAGGGTCATAAATTTCACCAAATTTATGGCTCTTCCAATTATTTTCGATCATCGGTGCTCAGCGAATATCGGGCATTTTTTATGTCACAAAACGAACAGAAAATTAATGTCTACACATGCCGTTTAAATTTTTTCTTCAAATCTATTTAGAAAAATTGTAGACACGCACTCGTGCAGATTTCAGGGTATTAAAGGATATAAAATAATGGAATAAAAAACTAAGTCCAAGAAATAGAACCATTTTTTAATGTAAAAAAATTATTCGTAGAAAATAAAAAAAATCAACTAACAAATATTTTTTATAAATTACATATTGCAGATATATCAAACATTATACATATATTGGCTATAGGCAGGAACAAACTTCTTTATTTCTTAGATTTTTTCTTAACAAATTTTCAAAGTTTCATCAAATTTTGTAGGTGTTGAAAATAATTTTGATTACAGAAATCTTCATGTTAAATAAAATAGTAATAAAAAAACAAACTAGGCATCTTTAATTAATTAGAACACTGAGTGGGAAAATTTGAAATTGGTTCAGAGAAAGCAATTAATCTAAATATTCACTTAAAAATTAGAGCAGAATTAGAAGCTGAAGTTGAAAAATTTATCTGGGTTGTATTAAATAGTAACTTGGAAAAATAAAGTTCTTTGCGAATTAATTATACAGATCTGCAAAAAATATATTTGTTTCAGCAGTATGGGACGGTTTTTGGTAAATACAGGATTAGGATAAAGTATGGAACCAAGTAAATATCTTTAAAACGAAACATTCTTTTGTTAATAATATACAGATTTTGAAAGACCTTGTTATTTCTCGAATTTGTACATACTGGGTTTAGTGGAAATAATTTGTAAAAACGTGAAAACACTCACTTTTAGTTGTAGAATAAGTGAATTTATTTACTTGAGACTAATGAGAGTAATAATTTAAACAAAATTAAAAATTAATTCAAATGTTTAAAATGCTCTCCGTTCACCTCCTGACAATATGCCAGCCTATTAACAAATCCTTGAGTCACTCTTTCCAAAACTTCTCCACGTATTAGTTCACATTCATCAATAATTATTTGTCTCAATTCTTGCAAGCATGTTGATCGTTTAACGTAAACACGTGATTTTAGATAACCCCAAAGAAAAAAATCTAATGGACTTAGATCCGGAGAACGAGCAGGCCAGTCTATGCATCGATCACCATAACAGATCATTATTAAATTTCAATACGATCTTTTTATATCAGATGCTTTTTGCCCCCTTGGCACTTACTTGTAAAATTTCGTAAATATCGTCCGTTTCGTTTTAAAGATATTTACTTGGTTTCATACTTTATCCCAACCATGTATTATGCTTTCTAGAGTACACAATCTAAAAATGAGATCCACTTTCCTCCATCATTTACAGTTTTTTTGCAAAAACTAGGCTTTTTATAATTAAGCAAATAATTTATTTACGAAATGTACTTAACATTTCGTATTTATTCTTTTTTTTACCAATAAAACCTTTCTCTTCTGTTTGATACTTTTTCAACCACACGTTAATTTTCAAATTATGTTTCCAACAATAATTACTTTTTTTGCGTGAATAGACAATAGTGGGTGTAACATACGTTTTGAGAAATAAAAAATAATTTTCTTGATATAAATATCTTTAAAATAGTAAATCATTTCGTTAATTTCCCTTTAAAAAATTCCTATATCCGGAACCACATACCAAACCTTCCCATTCGTTTTTCAGTGATTAATTTATCCCGATTTAAAATAAAAAAGGGCAAGGAAGTGAGACCGGTGTTCTCTTCCTAATTTTTTAGGTGGTTAACCTGATATCGCTGTTTCCAGTGGTTACCCAACACCTTACACATGTACTAGTGTTAAATAACGACCATTATTATCTCTTGAAACGGCGTCTGAACCTTGATAAAACGTTTCTGAACATTCCCAGCATCTCCTAAGCAATTAACACAGAGATTCCTAGAAAGTATTCATCATTTTTTAAAATAGAATAAATCTACAGAGTGTCCCAAAACATGTAATAATTGCGATAAATTACACAAATTTGTTCTTTGAGATCAGCGGGTTATTTGTTCATTTTTTTATATTTAACAATAGATATACATGCGAAATTAATACGTATTTTCAAGTGGTATGTAGTACGTGTCATTTGCAAGAAAATATTCTAATAACATTTTTTTTCTAACGTCATTAGTTTACACATTCGAAAATTTATACGTGGCAACACCTCACGCTTTTAATAGAAATATGTGTCATGTAACCAAATGAATATCTACCTGATAAATCATAAAATTGTGTTAGTCTGCAGATGTTTTGGATAATTTAATCGTTTTAAGTTTGGTATAGTAGTTTCAATAATTAAATGAAAAATAGCATTTTATTTAAATCAAGAATATCACAACAATTTAATTAATCTAATCCGCGATGTTTTGTATCGGTGTCCCAAAGATTGTTGGAAACGTGTAATGCATTACATAAAAAATAGAGGTGGTAGAAATGGTTCGGATCGTGTAATCCTTGCTGAGGATAATAAGATATTGTTGATGAAATACCCACACTTAGTTTATGATCAGAAGCAAAGCAACTTCTCCACCTCTACCATATCCAAAGGGTACAAGATTTGCATTAAGGAGAGTAGACTATTGTAGATGGTTCCAGAATGAAAGTACCAGACACTCATTATTTCCTACTACTGTAACATGTATGCATGAAGCCTCTTTTACAAGAAATGGTAATTTTAAATTTTAACAATTGCCATATTTGGGACGATGAAAATCCTCATGAAATACTTAGGATCAATTTTCAAAGAAAGTTTAGCATTAATATGTATTGTCGGAAGTCACTTTGATAGGTTTATTTAATTACCACCATTATTCTTTCTATCCATAAAAATCCTATAGTAGCATCCGCAAATCTTCGAAGAATGTCTCAAAAGATGGAAAATAACAATAAATGACAGTCCACAATCCAAGATTCTTCGAGTACGTCGATACGTCGGTAAGTCTCAAGATGATACATTAAAACCTTCTATTTGTAACATTACAAGAAACAGTATAGAAAAAAAGCCTAAGGCTTGAATCACACACCAATCCCTTAATCTAACAGAAAATTAAACAGAAACTGGCTAATATGTCATTATAGAAGTTTTTCATAGTAGCCACCCAAGCTAAAAAATAACCTATATACGAGGATGTATCAGAAAATAACAAGACTGGTGCTGTAACTTCTACAGAGGTAGAATTTTATGACACAAAAAATGTGACATGAAAGCTTTATCTTTAATGTAATTTTCTTCAAGTAGGCTTTCATTTAACTTTTGACGTTTATTACAAATTAATTATTGAATTATCAGTTTTTTGAGTACCCGTCGAAAAAATAAAAGTGGAACAAAGATATGCGATAAAATTTTCTGTTCGGTCGGGTAAAACACAAACTGAAACTTTTAAAATGATTAAAAGTGCATATACAGATAATAGTTTATGACGATGTAGAGTGTTTGAGTGGCAGAAGAAGTTTAAAGACGGTTGTGAATCGGTTGAAGATGAACCTCGTCCTGGTCGAACACAAACTGCGCAAACTGACAAAAATTAGAGAAATTAACGACTTTATACAAATTGATCGCCGGATTAGCTTAAAATGAATTTCTGACATTGTTACGGTTCTACTCAAAAAATTATTCATGAAGATTTAGGGTACCGAAAAGTCGCAGCAAGATGGATTCCAAAAGTGATGAACGATGGTATTAAAAAAGCGAATCGAGTGACAATTTGTCAGCAGTGGAAAAGGCAACTGCAACGTAATCCACAGTTTTTAAATAATGTTGTTACATGTGACGAAAGTTGGTTATATCATTACGATCTTGAATTGAAGTTTCAAAGTGTGAAATGGAAGCATAAAGCCAGCCCAAGACCACAAAAGACCAAAACTGTAAATGCGCTGGTAAAGTGATGCACTTGATTTTTTTTATAAACGTGGCGTTATTTACGATCACCTTGTACCTAGAGGTAATACAGTAACTAGGGAGTACTATTCTAATATACTTCGAGGACTCTTAAAGGCAAAATTAAAGAAAAAACGACCGTTTTATCAAGACTTTGGTTGGACGCTGCATCAAGGCAATGCTGCGGCTCACAGATCAGCGATTTGTTAAAGAACAATTGAAGAATTAGGGGTAGAAATTATGGTTCACCCTCCTGCTCTCCCGACCTTGTTTCATGTGACTTCTATTTGTTTCCTGAATTCAAAAAAGAATTGAGAGGTCGAAGATTTGAGTCGGATTTAGAGGTCAACAACGCTGTGATGGGTATATTAAACAGACTATCAAAAAATAGTTTCTCAGAAGTTTATAACAAGTGGATAAAGCGATGGGATAAGTGTATTGAACAGAATGGAGAGTACTATGAACGATATTTGTTGAAGTTTTTAAAATAAATATTTCATTGTTTATACTATAGCACCAGTCTCGTTATTTTCTGATACATCCTCGTAATTGTTAATTAAAAGTAAAAAGATTTTCTAAGTAACTACTCAAACCATTAATATATAGATTGAACAGTAATGGCCCAAGAATGCCGCCTTGAAGAACTCCGTACACAGTTGATGTAGTTTTTCGACCTGGTACCAACATCATGATTTGGTCAAATATTTTTTAAGTGAATCGCCAATAAAGGGCTGGAGTTACATTTTTGACTATTACTCATTTTATGCCGATCCAGTCATGATAAAAAAAGATGGGTAAAAACGAGTGAAACAAACTGTTTGTTCTTTAGAACTTGAAACAATAATTGGAGCCAGTATGTTAATTGTATTTAAGAGAATTCAGAAATGTTTAGAAGTATCTAAATAAAAACAACTATCAGAATTATAATTTCGCGGCAAATATAATTATTGCATTTTAGGATTTTTTGTCCTAAAATTAAAAAAAAATATTTTTCATTCAGAGAACTGTTTAATTTATTTGTAGGAAATAATACAGAAAATAATATTACAGATTTTAGACATTTCTTCGGCGACATCCTTTATACATACTTCAGTAATTATTTTTTTAGTTCTTAATTTACAAAAACTGCTTTGTTTATAAAAGCTAATTACTTTTTCTATGAAATATTGTCAGAAAATTAATTTCAGCACGATTGTTTACACTTTTGCAGTGATACTAACTCAAAAGTTTTAATAAAAGCAAGTCAAGATGGGCATAAAGATAAATGTTAGATTTTTGTTTTTAACACTTGGAAAATTTACTAGAACCAATTAAAAATTGTTTAACTTTAGAAGAAAGTCGAAAGGTTTTATTCATCGATTATAAATTTTTATAATTTTTGAATTTCTTTATTTTTATTATATACATATAAAGCGTTACGCATTAGTGTGACAAAGCACGATTAGTCCGCTATTATTGAAATTACGAAAATAAATATTTACAAAAAGTGTAGGCAGTTTTGAGATTCACATTTTAAAATTAATGCCAAATATACAGGGTGTTTAGGAACGTAATGCCAGACCAAAGTTATGTTTAAAAATAAATAAAAACTGCTTACATGTCTTTATCCTAATTTTTTAAGATCTATGATATGGCAAAAATCAGATGGGATTTCAAATTTTTGACCACTTTGTATCAAATATTTTTAATGCCATAGCATAGATATTGAAAAGTTATGATAGGAACATGTAAGCCGTTTTTATTGATATTCAACGGTTTTTTTTAATCTAAATTCAAAAAAATGTGATTTTCAGGTGCTGTAGATCCTTTATTAAACATAATATAGATCCAAACTATCGTTCTTTTTGTACCGAAATATTTTGAAATGAAAATATTGAAGAACGGTATAAATTATATTAAAGTTTCATGGGTGAGTGCCACAAAGTATTTGTTTTAACCGAAAAATGCTAAAAACGTTTCTTAAAGATATTACAAAGCACATTTTTTTTCTTAAAATATTTCAATACATACTATGTTTCTTAACTTTTAAGTCGTTTTTGTTTTTTCTTGTCTTACAGTTTTACAAAACTCTCGAATTTTATATACTAAAAAACGCCTCAAAGCGTACATATTTTATTCAAAAAGGGCTACAAACTATTTGATGCAGCCGGAAAATGCAACATCTTTTTCCAGAAAAAAGTTACAAAGCTAAAATTTTTACTTTCAAACAAATTTAAAAAAATATTTTTTCGTAAATATTATAGGATTTAATTGTTTAATTTTGAAGTTCTTTTTTATACTCTTTTAATAACTTCTACACGTTTAAAAAATGCTACAAGGCTGAAAAAGGAAATACAAAGTATATGTATGTATTAATCGGAAAATGCTACAAAGTACCACATAGTTTCCCTGAAAAATGTTACAAAGGGCTACTTTTCATTTAAAGAAAAGGTTAATTACGGACAATTTGGAATTTCACATAAATTTAAAAAATAGGTTTTTGCATAAATATTATGTGACTTAATTTTGAAGTTGTTTTTTTTATACTTTTTTAATAACTTCTAAACATTTAAAAAATGCTACAAGGCTGAAAAAGGAAATACAAAGTATATGTATGTATTAATCGGAAAATGCTACAAAGTACCACATAGTTTCCCTGAAAAATGTTACAAAGGGCTACTTTTCATTTAAAGAAAAGGTTAATTACGGACAATTTGGAATTTCACATAAATTTAAAAAATAGGTTTTTGCATAAATATTATGTGACTTAATTTTGAAGTTGTTTTTTTTATACTTTTTTAATAACTTCTACACATTTGAAAAATGCTACAAAGCTGAAAAAGGAATACAATATGTATTAATCGAAAATGCTACAATTGTAACCACTTCTTTCAAATTTGAAATAAAAAAGGTTACAAAAGAGGCAAATACTCAAAAATGCTCTTCTTCATCGAGTTTTGAATTTAATTTAACTTTACATTTGCCAAAAAACAACAAAGAATAAATAACCCAAAAGTAATAACGCACCCAAACATCCGAGAAAACTATTTTCATTATATTACTCCTTAACTTTCATGTAATGCTTAAAGATTCATCACGGAATCACTGCAGCACTCGAAATTCCAAAACAGTCTTATCGCCCTCCAAAAGCTCCCTAGCAACTGCAAATATCTGTACTGCCATTGGTTGCGCGTTAAGGGTGTCGCCAAGGCAACCAAAAGCTCGCTTCCTCATTGGCCCGGTGAGCTTTAGACCCCGCCCCACGCTGCTGGTCGCTCTGGCTTTACATTACAATCTTTGCGCGTCAGTAATCCAATGCTTGGTCTAAGTTTAAACAAGTTTCCTTGATGATTTTTAAATGGTAAATTTGAGTTTTCGTAATGATGGAAATAGAAGCTGCTTCCAGCGGATCGAGTGACTCTCACATCGGGAACTTTTGCCATCCCGCGGGCAATATCAATTATTATTCCGATAATTTGTATTTTGCGACGAATTGCAAGTTGGACAGTTATTTTTCCGGGGACAAGGGGGTGAAAAAAATCGATAGCGGTCTGAAGAAGATCGATTATTATCGTAAAGAGGATTACAATGTTAGTAGTAAAAGTGTTCCGACTAAAAGTGATACGAATAAAAGGGTGCTGAATTATACGGAGTGTTTCGAGAAGAACAGTGAAGAGAGAAGGAATCAGTTGGAATATTTTTCTAGTAATAATAATAATAATAATAATAATAATAATAGTAATGGTATCGGTGTTAAAAGTGATGGTACTATTCAATTGAATAGTTATGGTAAAAAATCCATGAGTTTTTCTCCAGATCAGGTAATATTTTACATTGGATTAAACAAATAGTAATATTTTAAATTCATTGATAATATTAGATTTTAGTAGTATTGAAATGTTAAATTTAATATGCGTAATAACTTTTAAATATTTACGACGTAATATATTTTATTTAACGACGATTCGTAATTATTATAAACAATTTTTATACATTTATTTTCCTTTTTAAATAAACAAAGTAAAAAATTGCTATTTACAAGAAATCGAGAGACAGAGAAAGTAGGTAAATTACTATCATTATTTTCATATTGTCTTAATATTATTATTATTATATTCATTCATTTATATTTTTATTTTTTTTATTTTTTTCCATTTAAAACTTCTTGCCAAAATCCAGTTGGTAACGAAAATAATAAATGAGAGTAACGCAACAGGAAAAACATTAAAAACTGAATTCAATTTATTTATTATATTAAGTTATACCTAAATTTATCCTTTAGAGCTGCTACAAATTGTATCTTACTTTTTATATACAAATTTTTTTAAATGAAAATATTACAAAATACCTATAATAGGAACAAATTAGTAATTTTAATGGGGAAGTCCTTCAAAGTACCTATATGTTTTAACTGAAAAATATCACAAGCATAAATTTTTACTCAAAAAATAAGTTACATTAGCCACAATCAAACTCAAATTACGATAAAAAAAATAATATGTAAATTTTGTCAATTATTGTTTAAATGTTCTACTTTTTACCACATATTAATTTGATCTTTATTTTTTCATAAATGATTAGTTAATATTTAATTTAAATAGGATCCTTTGCTGATAAGTCCATTTTCATTCTAATGTGTTAGTATTAATGTAGGTTATTGTTGATAACAGACCTGAAGATGGTTTCTTTTTGAGCCGAAACTAATGGTCAAAGTCAAATAATTTTGTGGTAACGATTTTGAGTTTGATTGTGTCTAATCCCCAATAACACATTTATCAACTCAATAAATTACATTGTCAATTCTTTAAACAGTACATTTCAGTAATTATATGATATAATTACTTAATTTTAAGTCGTTTTTGTATTTCGTTGGCCTACAAATAGTTATTTGGACTTTTTTTATTAATGTTTTCTCTATATTTGATGAATATTTTTTATAGGTTTCGTATTTTTTTCCGAATAAAAATTTATTTTCTTCTAAAAACAAAGTCTTCTCTTTCTTCTAGATATACATGAAAATTAAAAATTATTACAAAATTGCCGTTTACAAGAAATTAGAGTAGATTTTAAATACAACAAATATTACCATGCTACATTTTTGTCTTTTTTTTAATTGATAAGGAACACAGGAATTATTTTTGTTTACGATAAGGAACACAGGAATGATTTTTGTTTACTTTTTTTATCAAAAACTGAACAGTATTACTTATTAAGGTTTATCTAACCCAGTACTAAAAAAATAGACGTTCAAATATTTAAAAAAAATTAAGGCTCTATTGTTAATTGTATAATTTTTTGAAATTTTGGTCAATCTGGATTTATTATTTAAAAAGAAAAAAAATAATACGTGGAAAAATTGAACATTTTTTACAAATACAAGGCTGTTATTTCCATCATCTTAATTTTTATTACAACAGTAAACTGAAAGAATCAGAAGAAGTCTGTATTGATTTGAAAAAACATTTTTTAATTAAAAAAAATCGCTAATTTTATCGAAGAATTCATTATATAAACGAAGAATATAAAAAATGAATCAAACTATATAAGATAACAACTATGTTATCCATCTTAATTATTTGTAGTATTCTAAAAACTTTTTAAATAATATTTACCTACATCAATTTTTATCTAATAATTAATTATTATATTTTTCCGGCGATTTCAAACAAATTGTTTTTTTCTTCGTAAATAATAAATCCAGGTTTACCAAAATTTCAAAAATGATGCTAATAATGTAACAATTGAGGTATAATTTTTTCAAAATATTTGAACGTCACTTTTTTTTTATGATAGGGTTTAGATAAACTTTAAGTTTTTAGTGTGTTGTAGCAAATTTCGACAATCAGATGACTTTATTTTTTTTAATATTCGTTTTTGCAAACGAATTCATAACATTTTTGAATAGAAAATGAAGAGACCTTTCAAATCATGTATCACAACACTCTACTTCCTATTTTAAAATTTGGGGTTTATAACTGCCACTAGAAGGGGATTCAATGTAGGGATTAAATTTTTTTATTAAAGGATGTCATTTTATAATCTAGAATTCACATATTTCGGGAGTTTTTATAAATATGCATATTAATTGAAATAATGAAACATTCCATTTCAATGTTTCACACCGTATCCATCTCTAAATGTATTTATGAAGTTGAAATACAAATCACATCATTTTCTATGAGTTTGGCAAATGCCAAACTGAACCAGATTTCCTATGGATTAATAAATTTTAATGAGGAACTCAAGCAAAAAAATAGCTTTCATTACTTTTATTATGGTAACGTTTACTAGAGGATGATATGAGAATTTTAATATTCAAGAAAGAGCTTTAAGGATAATTATTAAATTTTTTAAAATTCCATATAAATCCACAACAGGTGTTTTGTACTCGTGATTATTTTTGAGTTTATCAAGACAAGGATAATAAACAATAGTTTAATAAAGACAGAACTAATGCTTCAGAGAGAATTTTCCTCGTTTTGAAATTTAAAATATATTTGTTTACGTTTCGCATCCATATGTCAATTTTGGTCGGATGACTATTAAGTGAATTCGGAATTTTGCATTTCTCAATTCACTTTTATCTTAGAATTTTGTTGTACTTCCACAGATCTGTTCGCTTTATCTTTTCTTAAATTTATTTCCTTTTGCTCTTCATATTTGTTATTTATCAGAATCCCTAAATACATATACAGGGTGTCCCATGATGTTCTAGCCAGTACATATTTCTAAACTGTCTCAACTACGATATTGAAATTTGACAATTGTAAACACTGGTAGTTTTGTCCATTTTAAGTAAGCAGTGACGTTATTACAGCGGTACATTTCGGGTCACATGATATCGTCTTTAAAATATGTAATGGGACATACTGTATATTTTTGTACTGCTGTAAAGCAATACATATTTGTCAGTGTTTTTGTTACTATAGAAACGATAAATACAATTTTAATGAATAATTTTTTTTTGAAATACATGGAGGAGGTATTACTTTTGTTAAAAGTTAAATGTGAAACATATTATGCCTTTATATTTTATTTACGACGAGTATGTCGATGTGCTGATCATTTGTGGAGAACGTAAAAGAAACAGCAAACGTGCTTGAGATTTATACATAAATCACTTCTCCGACCGAACAACTCCAGGTAAAAATACTTTCGCTTATGTAGAACAAAAATTAAGGCATGGAAAACATCAAAATCCTTGCTAATATCCAAATCAATCCCCATATTTCAATTCGGTGTCTTCAGCAAGAATTAGGAATAAGTAAATCTACTATTTAGTAAGTGTTAAAGCAACACAAATATCATCCTTTTAAATTACATTTAACCCAAGGTCTGACTCCTGCAGATCCAGAAAGGATACTCAATTTTATTTCTGAAATGTCTGTAAAAGTTGCAGAGGACCCAACCTTTTTAAATAAATTATTGTGGAGTGACGAAAGCTATTTTCACAATAATGGTGTAGTTAATAGGCATAACTCTCATTACTGGTCGGCTGAAAATTCCAGGTGGGTACGAGAAACGCATTTCCAAATAATTTGGGGGATAAATGTTTGGTACAGTTTGTTTAATGATCCCCTTGATTCGGCCGTATTTTTATGACGTTACTTTGACAGGCGAAATATATTTAGATTTCCTCCAGAATATTTTTCCGGATTTTCTTGAGGGTATTCCACTAAATGAGAGCGAGTATGTGGTGGCAGCTCCTCATTTTGATCGGAGAGGAAGGTTATATCTGGATGTGAATTTCCATTAAAGACGAATTGGGCGAAATGGTATAATTCATTGGCCGGCTCGTTCACCAGATATAACCCCGTCAGATTTTTTCTCTGCGGCTATTTGAAGGGGTTAGTGTATGTAGCAGCTCTTACCGATGTACACAATAAGAGCAGCTTGCCAAAATGTTGCACCAGAAATGATTCAAGCAGCAGGCATAAGAAAGTTACTTAGACGATTTCAATATTGCATTAATTAAGGTGGAAATTAATTTGAGCATCGAATGTAGTAGTTGTAAAAGTGTTATTGACTTCCAATTGTTTTGCTTGCAATCTATCTTTGTTTTTCAAATAAAAAATATCCTTAATAAAAATTGTATTTATCGTTTCTATAGTAACAAAAACACTGACAAACAGTTACTGCTGAATTGACATTATACACACCTTTCCAGCAGTGCAAAAATATACATTATGTCCCATTAAATATAAAGACGATGACTGCTTACTTAAAATGGGCAAAACTACCCAGTGTTTGTAATTGCCAAATTTTAATATCGTAGTTCAGACAGGTTTAGATATATACTGGCCAAAACCTTATGGCACACCCTGTATATCCAAGTTTTTGTTTTATCTATGTTAATTTCTAACCCCATCTCTTTTGCTTTTTCTGTTAGTATTTTTGTGATGCCTTCTTGGTCTTTCTTCTTCTTTTCAAGGCAAACGCCACACATTGATGACTATTTGACAATCCCTTATTATCTTTTACATAATTAAATTAAAAAATTCTGTTAAGAAAAAACTGCTGTAAAATACCTAATTTTAAATTGCTACAATATACCTAATGTTTACCGATATTTTATTGATGGCTTTAATTTTAGTTTCTAGAATCTCACAAAAAAAATGTTTGATAAAATTATTTGTACATGTAGATTTTATTGAACTGTCTAAAAATTCCTTTAGCTGTTATTTTTATATAGAGTTTTGATAAAATGCAGCGTACACGATACAGAGTCTGCCACCCAGAATAAATTTTAATACCATGCATAACGTCATGCTGCCAATTTCATTTTATTGGTTGTATAAAATTTATGATTTCTAGATTGATTTTTAACTCGATGAAGAACAACAGGGCTGGCGCGACCTTTAGTTAATGTGTACACTGCAAAATAATGTTATTTTAGGTGAAATTCTCCTAAAATATTGAAACATTAACAAACTTTAGTTACTGGAAAACTGCCGGTAACAAACATATTTTTAATTGTATGTAGAACGTGTTATTTGCAAAAAGATATTCTAATAAAAAAATTTTCTAACGCCATTAGTTTACACAAAAATTCACTTTGAACATTCATTCACTCGAAAATTTATACTTTTAATAAAAATATGCGTCATGTAACCAAGAAATACCTGCCTGATGAATCATACAATTGTGTTAGTTTACAGTTGATTCGGATCGTTTAATCGTTTTAAGTTTCGCGCTTGGTAAAGTAGTTTCAATAATTCAGTGAAAAATGGCAATTTATTAAAATCAAAAATATGTTAAATAATCTGATCCGCGATGTTTTGTATCAGTGTCCGAAATATTGTTGGAAACGTGGAGTGTTTACCTAAAAAAAATATTGGTAGAAGTCGTTCGGATCGTGTAATAATTGCTGAGAACATATTTTTCGCTCTTCTACATCCCCTATAATCTACTTAAATTAAAATTTATATTTAGAACGCTCATAAAACCATTGTTTATACTTGACTGAGCTATCGGCGTTGCCGGCTTTAGTTGTTTTTCAGTAAATAATATTTAGATAGATGTAAAATACTACATTTATTTCTTTGAAAACGCCTGACTTTAGAAAAAAAAATATTTTTATTAATCATCCATAAAGATGTGCATTATTTTAGCGGACACCCTATATATTATTTTGTTAAAATAAAGATTTTATTTTTCACTACAGGGGTAGAATCTATTAAAACTAACGAATTCAAAATCCATTTCAGGTGCAATGTATGTGCGAAGCGCTACAACAACGCGGTGACATCGAACGGCTAGCGACGTTTCTGTGGTCTCTTCCAACATCAGAGCTTCTCCGTGGTAACGAAAGTATACAAAGGGCTCAAGCTGCGGTTGCCTTTCACAGAGGCTCTTACCGCGAACTCTACTCTATCTTAGAATCGCACGCTTTCAACAGCAGATGGCATGCCGAGCTGCAAACGTTGTGGTTTAAAGCGCACTATAATGAAGCTGAAAAAATTAGAGGGAGACCTTTAGGTAAGGAAATGTTTGGTTTTTTTTCAGTAAAGTCGTTTAATTTCATATGATACTTCCATATTTTTATCTAAAATTAAGGTTTTACAAAACTTTTGATGAAAATTTTACTATTTTCTATAGAAAGTTGTTTTTTTTATGAAAAATTGTGATTTTAGAGAAATCTTGGTTAATTTGATAAAACACTTACAAAACATATCCAATTTTATATGATAAGCTCAAATTTTATGGAAAACCGTGGTTTTATGGAACATTTGGTGAATGTAATGTTGCAGTTTATTAAATTTTTATGACAAGTCCATATTTTATTGAAAACTTGTTTTTTTAGAACAGTGTTAGTGGATTTGGCAAAGTTCGACTTTAAAAACAAGTTTTATGTTAAAATTTTGTTTAAAATTTGATAAACATCACTTTAAAATCATATCCAAATTGATATAGCAAGGTCAAATTTTTACAAAAAACCGCGGTTTTATGAAAAATTTGGTGAATTTGCTAATGTTGCAGTTTATTGAATTTGTATGGCAAGTCCATATTTTATTACACCTTAAAAACATATCCAAGTTTATATAAGTCCATATTTTTGTGAAATATCATGGTTTTAGATAAATTTTACTACATTCAAGAATGCTTCACTTCGAAAAAACTTTTAATGTTTTACAAGCTTTTGTTTATTTGAAATATTGTGGATTTATAGAAATTTATGTAAAGTTTTAACATTGTACTTTGAAAATTATGACAAACAAATTCATATTTTTATAAAAAATTCTCGGTGTCAGAAAAACTTTGGGGAATTTCAAAACGCTGTAACTTGACGAGTTTTTATGACAAATTCACATTTTTATGAAAAATTACGGCGGGAAATTTTAGTGAATTTGGCAATTTATTGAATTATAAAAATATTTATAAAAACTCATAGAATTAGAGAAAAAATTGATGGGTCTGACAACTCTATAATCTGAAAATGTATTAATTCCATATTATTATATTGAAAAATCTTATTTAGAATTTTTTGGGAAAATTTATAACGCTATACGGTGTGATGATAAAGTTTGGAGCCAAGCTTTTAATTCAATAATGTAACGTTTTTAAGAAAATTCCTCGGTCAGGTCAATTTTATTTTTTTAAATGACATGCACTATTGACTAGCAAAATTTAAGTTGTAACGTCTTTAGATTTTGCGGGGTCATAGTTAATTTTGTTCAATGGTAACCCCAATTTTTCCCTGGTTTGTTATAGAGGGAATTACCCCTTGAATGACTTTTTCTCAACTCAATTGTTATGCAAGATATTATTTTTTTATATCGTCATTCAAGTGGTAACCCAAGCAAAACATTTAGTACCTGCTATATCAATCCATATAGTGGTTTGCCTTAGTTGCCGCTAAGTCATAGGAATTGATTAAATCCGTTCCTGGTACCAAAGTGAGGAACAAATGTCACGTAGCTAACTCGTATTTGCTACGTTCCGGCTACAATCCCTACAACTTCATGGAACCTCACGGCTACGTTGTAGGAACATTCCAGGGTAGTTCCCGTGTAGTAACGTTCACTTCCGATATTTTCCATGTTGATTGTCTTTATTTTTCATATTTCTGAATATTGCTTATCTCTACTTAACTTGTTATTCCATTCACTATAAGGTTTCCATAACATCCTTCTTTTAATACTTTTTTTAATATGGCGGTATAACCAGAATTGATAATATTTAGATAATTCATGTGTTGTTCATATCGGATACAAAATTTACAAACGAAAGAAAATTTATCGTAAATTTTTGAAAATTAGGTTGAAAAAATAAAAGCGCCGTCAATATACGAGTATACACTCATTTAATAAAAAATATTTAAAACATCATAATAAATTTTCTTTTTTTCATATATCTTTTTTATATTAGTATAAATGTATAATTGAAGATAACATATATTAAGATTATTTTGTTAGTTTATATTAACACTTTTTGAACCTAAAAATAATGGTATGAGTCCATATTTTTATTTTTTAAATGGCGAAAATGGTACGTATATATCTCAAAGTACCTTTTGCCACTTCTATGTTATATGAGCCATCTATAAGATAGCAAGTTTCAACCGTTATGTCTTTTAAAGTATTCGCTACGATAAAATAACAGTCGAAACAATCCTAATGTAACTGTATTGTACCAGTTTCTATCTTGCGACTACAAAGAACCTAATAAAATGCAGTACGATTTTTTCTCGCCGCCAAGATCCCAATTGACGCTTTATAAGTACATTTACAAAAATGTAAATTTGAACCAACCGGTAGTTAAAAATGTTCCATATTCATAGTTTTGAAGAATAAAATACAATTTTTCTATATCCTGTTCCATATTGAACTACACATATAAATGTTTTGATGGTGAAAATATCATTAAATTATTCTTAAAAATATCGATACTCTAGATATCGATATTATATTGTCAGCGTTACTCGATTTGTTCTATTACTTTTGTAAAATATTAAAAAAAATTACGAAAGGAAATACATGACATGCAACTTAAGTAATGACTTTTGAAAAATTACTGATTCTCCAGCAACCAATATTTTTGTTCGATATCTAATCAATGTATTGATATTTGAAAAATCGATTTTATCTGTTGACAATTGACATGTAGATGTAAATTAAATTAGAATAGAAGTGACTTATTGTTATATCTAATTAACAGGTAAATTAAGTTTCGCTTGATCGGTTGCTATTTTTTTAAGTTTTCTGTAAAAAGTAAATGAATTAATTTGGAACCTATTTTGTTGAATTTGATGTTACTAAATGGTATAATGATCTCAGAGGGTAGCGATTTTAAGTATAATTCACTATATGGTGGCAGGTGAAAGATGCGGTTACTTTCAAGAAAACACTTCTACTGGGATGTACCCGGGTTCTATGTATGTTACTTAAAGTTTCTTTACTTTTAGTTCCCCTTGCTTATTCCAGGTACGTTGCTAGAACCGCTATCGGGAACTATAAAGTACCACATCTTGTAAATCACAATTTAGTTCCACAAACTAGTAACTGCCTCAATGCTTTGCCATTTCAAAGTAGTAATCTTTTGAAAAGCTATTTTAATAGTAGCCGGGTAGTTCCATTAAATGTAAAAATGTCTTCAAGGTGGCATACCTTCGTTATAGTGAATTAAAGTAGAAATAGGTGACTGCTACAGTTTTTCATCACCATAAAGTTATTAATCTTTTTAAGTTAAAAAATAGGTAACAGGATTGAAGCATTTACTTTTAAAAAGTTCAGAATTCTATCATATCTGTTCCTGAGACTAAATGTGTTACTTGGGAAGACCCTCTATCAAAAATCATAGAAAAAAATTGGGGGTTGCCGTTGTAAAAATCAACTATGACGTCACCCTGCAAAAAACTAAAGACGTTTCAACTTAAATTTTGCTTATCAATGGTTTAAATTAAAAAAATAAAATTGACCTGTCCGAGAAATTCTTTTACGTTGCATATTTGAGTTAAAAAATTGGTTCCAAACTTTATAATCACAGTGTATCTAATGGACAAATAAGAACGGCCGCCGCCCACATCTCAGGAATGGATTATAGTACCCTTCGGGAAAAGCATTTCATAGCAAAAGTTGTCTCTAGGCAATCTTGACAATTATTTACAAAATTGTATATCCACCGCTAGAGGGAGTAATTGGATACCAAAAATTAAAAAAGCAAAATTTTACAAAATTTACCGAACTAAAGGATATTGGAAATACGATCATCATATTCTTATTATATGTATTTTTGGTTTCACAAGTTTTAGTCTGTTTTTTCAAATAAGAGGAGGGGGGGTAAGCGTGGACCGTGTTATTAAAAAATGCCCATAAATCCGGTTGTACTTTTTTTTATTAAGTTATTGTTATTGGAATGAGCTTTTCTCCACTAATTTAAAATCTGAGCAATCTAACCACTCTCCCTGTTAGTGCCCAACTTCATTGATTAGCCTTCGGTTTCTTAGGTGCTGTTGACAAATACAGACTACGCAAGAAGTACCCTTTACCGAAAACTATTTGGGATGGCGAAGAGACTGTTTACTGCTTCAAAGAACGGAGCAGGAACGCCTTGAAAGACTGCTACAGTAGAAATAGGTATCCCACTCCCGACGAAAAACGAGCATTAGCAAAAAGAACTGGACTTACGCTCACTCAAGTCTCGAATTGGTTTAAAAACAGGAGACAGAGGGACCGGACCCCGCAATCGAGATCGTAAGTCCTTAATTTATTTATTTTTTGTATACGTTTACAAAATTAAACGTACTTTAAGTGTACATACAAAGCGTTTTCACATAGAGCTCATGCTTATTCTTTATGATTCTGGCGACTTTCTATGTACCACTTTATAATTTAAGAACAGATAAATAAAATATAGGGTGTTAAAAATTCTATGATTTCTCAATAACTTTCAAATTGATTAACCTTTTTTTAACCAAATTTGGTAGACACCCTTTTTTTGTTAAGATCGATTAACTGATGAATACGTAGTTCTAAATAATTTTGCAGTGGTATAGATACGGTGTAGTCATTACATACTTCCAGAAAAAAAGCTACTGCTTTTTTAAACCGTTTTATATAAAACTGATTTTGCTCTTTATTTCTCTAAAAAACAGCCACTCTTTATTTTTGTCATATTCCATCCCTTTTAAACAGAATTGAGCCTTTTATGATTTGATGTATTAATTTTTGTGTAGCATTTGAATAAAATTGGAAGTTGATTTCTCTAAAATTTTCCAAAACAAATGATTTTTTGGAAGACATTAGATAAAATAGAAAAAAAATTACCTAATTTCTTCCAAAACATCATCTGTTTATTTAATACATCAAATCATAAAATGCTAAATTCTGTTTAAAAGGTATGGAATATGAAAATAAGTAGACTACCTTCTTTTTAGAAAAATAAAGAGCAAAGCCGTTTTTATGAAAATCGATTTAAAAAACCAATGATGTACCAATTTTTTTTCTGTAAGTATGTAAGGACTGCCCTGTAACTACGCCACTGAAAAATTATTTAGAACTATGTTTTCATCAATTTATTAACCTTAAATAAAAAAAGTACAAACCTTTTTTTAAATACTTTTTAACACTCTGTATTTTACAAATCCGGGCATAAATCCAAAATGCATACATAGAAATCACCAGTATTTGTCGTAAAGAAAAAACATGTGCTTCGTGGGGCGTGAATTTGGAAACACCCTGTATAATCCAAATGAATTTAGGAAAATTATGTAGTTAATCTCTTTTGGAAATTTTGATATAAAATGTATTTTTGTTAAAGCTATTTCATAAGCAGGTTTTTTTTTAAGTCGAGACCATGCCTCCATATAAATATAATTAAAAGTCAACCGTTGTTAATATGCAAAAATGCCCTTAAAGCACGTTCAGTCCATCTAAGTTTGTCTACCTGTTTTAAATACTAAAAAAACGACATGTAGTTAAAGAAGACATTTTGAAATTGTATATAGGGTGTGACAAATAAAACTCTTGGAACGATTCATTCTGAGATGAGGATAATATATTTAAATATATTTGGTTTCATCAAATGACGGTTTGCGTCACACTTAGATTTTACGTTTCTCTCGTTTTTAAAATTTTAACCCGGTAGTATTTATATCGAGAGTTTTTTATAAGGCATGCTGTATTATATAAGGGACAATTTTAACTATATAATTAATACTGTTTTTATGTCGTTAGTTTATATTAAACCTTTTTATTATTTTAAAAAAAGACGATTTAACATTAAATAACGAAAATTGATACTAGCAGAGATCTTTTGCTTTAGGTCATGATTTCGTAAAAAATATTTCTCAGGATAATAAAATAAAAAAAATATTATATAATTATGCTTACTTTGAAAATATTAAGATTTATTTTAAATTTCTTTTAGTAAATTATAACATGACATGTTTTCTTCTTCTCGCATCCTAAAAGGGATGCGGATTTGCTCTTTTCATTCTTTCGCCCATTTTATCCATTCCTTCCGGTCCACTGCCACTCCTTAGAGTTCCATCGTGTATTTTTACGATTTCTGTAATTTTATCTTTTCAGTTTCTCCTTGGTCTACCTATCTTTCTTTTACCTACTGTTTCTGATTCTATTACTTTTAACTTTGTAATTTTAACTCATTCTAATGACTTGTTCAATGACTTGTCCATACAAAATAAGCTAGTTCTTGTCTACTACGATTAATATATTCTCGTTTTGATTATCTAGTTGTTATTCTTTCGTTATTTTCTCTGTTCCATCTAATTATTCCCGCAATTCTTCTAAGAAATTTCACATCTATTGTGTTTTGTTGTCATGCTTTTTCTGATTTACCCAAGATTCGCAGGTGTATGGTATTAAAAGGGTTGAACTATTGTATTGTATACTTTTAATTTAATTTCATACTCATATTTGTATTAATTAATTCACAAGATATGCACCAAGAGTAGATGGAGGTTATTATAAATAATGGTAGATAACTATTAGAATACCGAATAGAAACAAAATATCTACAATGGACTATGTATGTAACAGTTCACAAAGATATTCAGAAGAACAAAAGACATTAGAGAATACAAAGAACTGATTACTACCAATTACAATCAAAAGTAATCCAACAAAAAGAGAAAAATGAAAAAAAGAAAGAAAATAGTAAAGAAGTAGATAAGAACGTTCAAACTAAGAGAAAAAGAGACAACAAAAATATAGGCAAAGAATGGAAACGATAATTACGAAGATATACGAATCATATAAAAGAAGATGAAATAGAAATCATGCGAGAAATATTCAAGAATAGTAGTTGGATGAGTTCAAAGTAATCTGCAGAAGGATTTCAATGAGAAACAACAGAAAACAAACACCGCGATGGTTGGAACAACTGAAGCAAGCTATAAAAGATAATAAATAAGCTGGAAAAATGTTTCTGTAAGAAAACAAATGAGGCATATGAAGATTATAAGAAGAAGACAAAGCCAAAAATACAGTTTTAAAGTAAAAAATAAAATTTGTAGGAAAAGTCTGGTCATACGGTGAAAGGAAATTTTACAGGAAATCAAAAATTATTTTATAGAGTATTAAAAATTGTAAAGTAAAACGAATTATATCAATAATAAAATAACAGAGGCGTAGCAATTGGAGCCAATTTCAAATAAGGTGACATAAAAAACAATGAAAATTATTAAAGAATATCCACATTCTAAGGAAAAGTTTAAAAACAAAAATCGATCAAGAAATGGATGAGACACAAAATGGATTTAATCCTGGCAAAGGAGTAAACGATGTGATATTTATATTACAGCAATTAATTAAGAGAACAATATAACAAACTGAAATATTTTTAATACATATACTTTATTGATATTTAAAAAATCATTCAACTCAATAAACAGAAGAGAGATATAGAAACTGCTTCATAAATGGAACAATTATAAATGATTAATTAATAACTTCTCAAATGTATAGCCGGAAACTACAAACAATGTTAGAACGAAAAACAATAGCAATAATCAATAGAAACATTAATTATTAAAGAATGCAACAAAAAAATAAAGAAAACAACATGAGTATACTTTAACCTAGAAAGAGTAGTAATTAACCGTTTAGCTTTTTTGCTGATGACATATTACTACTATCAAAAAATAAAGCACGGTAAATTGGAAATCAATCGAAATACAAAAGAAATAAAGGAAGTATATAAAAAATAGGAAAACAAATATTAAAACAGACAATACCTATCTTGAACAATTTAAGTATCTATGGTGCTTCCATTATTGATGCAAAGTGACTAACCGTTCGTTTCACGTATTGTGTACTGAAAATATTACAAGGAGGTATTAATAATTTCACCTAAAAAGCTACATAAACAAGAATAAAAAAAGGAGTTGATAACTTTAAGAAGAAATGCAAAACTGAGAATAAAGGACAAAGTGTCAAACAAAGAAAAATTAGCAATGAAATCAGTAGAAATAAGAATAAGTGAAATCGCAACAAGGTACTTTGGAGAAGAAGCAGAATATCTAACACGAGACTAACTAAGATAGTATGGAAAATTGGGAAAACTGAAAAGACCACCAAGGATAGACCAGGAATGAAATGGAAGACGAGATTGGTAGACACTTAACGGAAAAAGAATTAAACTGTAGAGAGGCTGAAGAATTCGCAAATGACAGAAGGAAGCTACTCATAAAATTTTCCATTTGAGGGGTAAGGTTTGAAATTCTGACACCCTTATATTACTACGACAGAGGCACTTGCAAATTTATATAAATGGCCTCAAGAGGAACCCCCGAATGGCATCAGGTTCTAAATGTAAACTCAACTCCACATGGTTACCTCGCCACTTTGGGCAAAACTAAATAGAATTCTAATAGTCACGGATGATGCAACAACTCGTTTTTCAAATGGGGAATAAATCAACTACCAAATGCCCAATCCGTGCATATTCTGGGCCCATCTATTTTATAGAAGTTTCTCCAGAAACAGTCCATTGGCTCACTGGGCTGTGATATTCCAAATTGTTTTTATAAAATTAATTATAACTGTACAAAACTATGCATATTTTGAATATACAGGACGATGGGCCAAATTGTACATGAATCTTCAGAAGACAAAAATAATAATGGCTCTAAAATCACTCATTTCTCAGACACAAGGCCATCAGTTATTTTTTTAGATTCAGGCCTGAAACTTAGAGTAGGACTATTATTTGTAGCTACAAATAAGAACATGGTATTTGATTTGATTTGCTTTTATATTTAGTCCCTTTGAAGTGGTCGTTTTTTTAACTATTGATACGATACTCTACTATTCCTATTCCTATTTTAATATTTGAAGGCCAACCGCTTCTAAAGAAAGCTGAAGGATCTTCTCATTTTTTAAGCCCTTGTATAATAGTATTTCTTGGTAATATCTTAAACTATCTTACTTATTACCTTAGGAAAACAAAAGGACCTACCTTTAATTGAACATTTTGCTTTAAAATTTACAGCAAAATCTTCTCTCTTATCCCTTTAATTGTTGATTGTTAGGTAAATGTCATGTCATTTAAGTAATCTTCTTAGATGTTAGATTTTGCATAAATAAAAATATGTTTATTTTGTGTACCTAACAAGTAAATTTGAATTTTTTTCCAGGGAACTAATAATGGGCAATATGTCATTAACGCATCAAAGCAACATGTTGAACTCGATGGGTGGTCATCAAGGGGGGCTCGATATGGCGGCTTTCCAGACAGCCACTAAATTTTTTGACCCAAATTGCACTATAACCTCTTGTTACACTGACTACGAAATAGTCTAATTGTGATTTATTATCGATTTCTTGTGAATTTTGTACATATGTATATTGGATGTGACACATGTTCCTTTTTTAATAAACATTTTTGAATTAGTTTTAATTTTTTTTTTAAATAACTGATGTACAGTGTCTAATTTGTATTGAAAAATGGAACAAATGGAGAAAGCTATTGTTAACCTGAAATTTTTTGAGCATATGGGCGAATTTAATAAGAAACTTAAAGACGATTTCTATTTTAAAATATCCTTAAATTTCTGTCTATTAAGCCCAATTTCATAATAACCCATTAAAGCATGGTTTGACAAAAAGAAGCTTTAAATAAAAGATTTTGAAGAGTAACAAAAGGTTACGTGTTTGGTGCGTACACACTATGTAATGAAAGAAAGGCTGAATAAGTTGTATTTTAAAGTGTGTAAGATTCTTTATTTAAAGATATGTGTAAAAGAAATATATATATTTCTCAAAGTCAAAAGAGTGTCAAGCGCTTTCGGCAAAACAATGCCATCATCAGGACAAACTGAAAAAATAATTGATGATAGAAGATCATACATAAAGCAAACATGATACTTACAAAAGTGCAAAAAAGTAGAGAAGGTCTACTTTTTTGCACTTTTGTAAGTATCATGTTTGCTTTATGTATGATCTTCTATCATCAATTATTTTTTCAGTTTGTCCTGATGATGGCATTGTTTTGCCGAAAGCGCTTGACACTCTTTTGACTTTGAGAAATATATATATTTCTTTTACACATATCTTTAAATAAAGAATCTTACACACTTTAAAATACAACTTATTCAGCCTTTCTTTCTTTAAATAAAAGGCTCATTTAAATGCGACTTTTGTGTCATAGGATTTCGTAATAGTTTGCTAAAGTACGTTTTAAGAAAATATTGTCATGTTGGTACACGGAATTTGCTCGATTTACCATGTTCCATGTCACATGTAATTAATATTAAAATGTGCATCATGGCAATTACGAGTAGAGGAACCAAACGTAGTAGTAATTTTACTAAGGAGGTGGAAATGCTGCTTATGTAAGAAGTAAATAAATACAAAACGATTGTGAAATGTAAAACCACTGACAAAATAACTAATAATGATAAAGTTTGTGCTAAATGTTGTATAGTTGTAGTTTGTAAATTTATTATTTTTTTAGAACAGCGTTTGGAAACGTTTAATTCCAAAGAACGTAACGAAGTAAGAAATGTGGAATAGTTTAAATATAAATACGACAATTTAAAGACGTAAAGCCTACACATGCGCATGTGATAATAGAAAAATTTTAAGGGCAGGAGGTAGACCACCATGAGCTGGATCCAGCTATTGAGAAAGCTTTAAGGATAATAAATAAAAAAACAATTATAGGTATGAAAAATCCTTTCTATTCCAATATTGTCGAAACCGAGGCCAGCAGTGGCTCATAATGAAGGAAGCAACGACCAGATTAGTATCTTCGTGAAATTATCATTATAAATATATAATTGTTTCACTCCATAAATATGAAAATATTAGTTTGAAGTAATGTATATGGGTAATATAGCCAATGGCCTATAGTAAACTATATTTAAAATGTATGGTTTTCCAAATTTAAAACATTTTTATTTTTAGGAAAATATCAGTGTTTCCCAGAAAAGTCTCAAAACCTTGAAAACTTGTCAAGTAATCTTTTACCTTGAAATAAAAACATATTTAAGAAAGTTGAAGAAAAGGTAATGGTTTTTAATTGCAAATGTTTTTGTTGTATTATATTTTTTTAGAATTGGTCTGTACACCACAACGCCTAAAAACACCAATGTCGGAAAAACATCGCCAAACCATGCCAAGTGCATTAGCATTGGCAAAAGAAAATTTTTATAAAACAAAAACTGCTGTGTGGGATCAATAGTTAATATTAAAAAAGTAGGAGGTGGAAGGTCGCTTCATTAAAAGAAAGCTTCAGCAAGAAGAGCACGAAAGAAAAATGAAAAATATTGAAAATGATATATTGTTGCAAAAAAAAACAATTTTGATTAAAGTACCTTTTAATTTTAATTTCTATTACTAGAATTACGTTAATTAGTTAATGGATTAATAAATATATAATTATTTTTCATCAATGTCTATTTTTTAAACTTGGAGCTCTTACAACCTAACAAAATGGTTTATAATAAATAATTGTATGACGTAATGGCAAGGGCCTATATCATTATAAACATTTTTCTCTTCTTCATTGTTAACTTCATCTTTAACAATATCTGGAATTTCCTCATTTACTAAAATTGCTAAATTATGTATCACAGGTGTGGCGACAATGACATTTAAAGCAGTTTGTAGCTTTACCCTCAATCCAAATTGTAAAACTGGAAATCTGAATTTGCATACACCATAGCTCGAACTATTATTAAAAATTGTCTGATCATGGCATGATCCAGGTCACCTGCAATCGAGTGTGGCAATGACTCGTGAAAATCGTGCAATCGCATAAAAATTTTCGGCAGTGTTTTCCATTTTGTTTCGGGCATATTTATGTATTGCCTCATAGAGGCAATGACAAACGAAACTTTTTATTTATATTAGTAAGGTTAGGAAAGATATGACAGGAAAAAGGACTAAATGAATAGAGAAGAAATTAATATTGCCAGTAAACAACAAAAATAAATGGGTGAAAATATGAAAATTCAATTAGAAAGAAATAGATCAAAGGATTAGTAATAATAAAAAACTCACGAAGGGAAAAATTGTGAAAGTAAAAGATAAGATTGATAATAAGAAAAATGATATTCAAAGAGTTGAGCAAGAAATGTGAAAAAGATACGTGAATCTAGATTTGATGATGCCAAAATTGTGGAGCAATACTTCTAGGAGTATTATTAGTTCACCTAAAAATAAATACACCTTTTTATATACACTTTTTTGGAAAGCTCAATTATAGGGGAAATACAGGTCTCTAAAATTGTATAAAAAACGGTTTTTTTCAAAAATCTTGAAAATTCATTGTCCTACAAATTAAGTGAGACGTTTTGGACAATCATCAAAACGAAAAGTTTAACAAGTGCGCACTTTATTAGCTACGAATATCGAGAGTTCTCGCAGAGGAAAAAGTTGGACGTCTCGTTAAAACGAAGCTACCCACAAAAATTCTGCATTTTAGTAATCACAAAAAGGCACGGTGGATCCTGGTCTAGTACTTTTGATACGTTTCGATAAATAGCATCGTTATATAGTAATTTAAACTTAAAAGTAGACGTGCAATTTGCAAATAATAATGAAAAAGTGTCATGAGGCAGGTAGGTTTTGAAACCGACAAATTTTACCAAATTTATTGAATAAAAATAGTATTTGAACTTGGATTTTTTTCAAGTTTTATCTCGTTCTTTAAGCTTACAATTTCAAAAAATTATTTTTTAAATTAACCATTTTAACGCCCCTAACTACTAACTAATATACTTTTAACGACCAATACTTATGGCAACTTTTTTACCGGTTTTGGAAATACTATCACCACCCGAATTTCTTTACACCATTTCAATGACACCTTGTATACATGTACGCAAACGCCTTGGTTTGGAAATACTAATGTACATTTGCTTCAACGAGAGTTTGCCGATACGTCATCAATTAGATGCATATGAAGTAAGTCGAGAAAGTATGGCGTCTAACTCCTACCACCGTTTATAAAATTATTCTTTTAAATATCATTTGTAAAATTATGAGATAGTTAGTTTTGTATATTTGTTGTGGTGAAAAACCAGGGTGTTTAGAAACAGTTCATATTCTACGTTTTCGCTTTTAAACGAGGTCTATTTTTATCAGGAGTGAATAAAACAGGATTCATCTCTTTGCGTTTTCTAATATTATACACTATTTTGGTCGATATTTTTAATGCAACTGCTTCCATTTCAAACACAATTAAAATTATGTATTATTTTCCTTACGTTTTTATTTGATTAGATATACAGGGTCCGGCAAACCTCTGTTGTTTTTCTGTAACTTCTGTAAATTATTTTCATGTATAGTTATAGAACAGCTACAGAGGTTTCTCGGAACCTGTATTTTTCAATAACCGAAGTACTCGTAGATACATGCTCAAATCACTTTTTATTTACGTAATAAACAAATATATATTAATAACTAGTTGATTTTGATACCGTGTGCAGTATCGTGAAAATTGAAAATGCCAATTTCAGGACCTGAAAAAAAAAATAGAAAGAATAAAGAACTATTGTTGTTATTAATTACTCAAATATACTGTTATAGAGTATTTACCTTAAGAAACGACATCATGTTCATATCATATAAGCCATATGCACTAAGTACGGGAAACCTTTGTGAATTTTGAAGCAGAAAAACGAAGTCTCTTTTTAAACTTTTATCATTTAATTCAATCCAGTTACTGTAAAAAATAGAATCGGGCAAAAGGGTGGACTGAAAAAATAGTTAAATCATGAAAAATCAAATATTTTTAGCACTTGAATTATTTTGTTGTTTATTATTCTAAACATGTCTAGTCATTTTGGAAAGTAATCGTAAAAAGGAATAAATTTAGTCATTAAATTAATTAGATTCAAAGTTGTTTGTTACAAATAATTACAGAGATAAGAAAATTAATGACAATAATCATTTCATAATCATAATTAAAAAATTGAAACAAAGAAATTTTTTACTCTTTAATTAATAAAATTTAGTTACTCGAAATGTAGTGCGGCAAATTTTTGAAAAGTAATTTTTGTAAGTCTGCATTGTTTTGACATTAGTGTATGTTTCTTAGGTTTAGCTATATCCAGTTTTTATAGTTTGTCTAATTCTTTACAAAACTAATTTAAAAAAAATAGTTTTTTACTAAATATTTTATTATGCTTTTACCTGATAAAATAATATATTTCCCAAAAAGCAATCTATGAATAACTGGGTACAAAATCCAACTACGAACACCAAAGAAACTATAACTACCTCAGCACTTCGTTCCTGAAATTATGACAATTAGTAAATAAACAAAAAATTATAAAAAAAGAAACACATGCAGATTGAAAATTAACCTTTTTAACATAAGAGTAATTTAAAATAACGAAATTCATTATTTTCATAATTTAACAAAAATAAAAAAATTGTTGAATTTGTGAAAAAGGGCTAATTGTAATCAAAATTGAAATTTTATATATATTGTATAACGAACTTGTTTAATAACAAGTAGTTATAATGTTTCTAATACATAAATACACTTTAATATCTAATATTAGAGAATTTAATGTATGTTTTCCTTACCATCATTGTAAGTCTTAACATTCCGAAACATATTCCGGTTACACTAAGAGCAAGTTGAATAAGTTCAGTTGAATTAAAGATATTTTGCAGTTTTCTCATAAAACTGAAATAAAATTTATACACATATAATTACAAGACTAAAAGTCGGATGCATGAATTTGAAGGATTCTGGGAGTTTATCCGGTTTGCCAATGTTTGATTCTGCGAAGAACGTTTCAGCAAAGTCTTGTGCGCTTTCTCTTTATACTTCTTATACGAAAACTGGTGTTTCTTATTTAAATTCGTTGCTTGTATATTTCTTGGGAATTCTGCATGGTTGGTTGGTTGTGCTTATGGGTTCGGATCAAGAATCCAATTGTGATCGTGGTCTTTTCTTGAGGTTTTATTATTTTATTACTAACGAAACAAAAAGTAGATAGATTTTTCTTTTTAAAATTTAAATTAGTTTAGAATTTTTATTTACGTCAAATGCTGGAAATTTTGTAGGTGGTTCTTTTCATATGAGGTAGGTAAGTTTGGCGATCAGTTTTTCTGTTTCGCTTTCTTTATCGATTTGGTTTTCTACAGCTCTTTGTATCCAACAATTTTGTTTTGTGCTTTCTGTAGCTTGACAGATTTTGACAAAACGTTGTCAGAAACAACCAATCGATCCGTCCTAGGACCAACCATTGCTCAACGCGGATGAACTCCCAGAATCCTTCAACTTTATAAAAAGCCTGAAAACCAACATATATATATGTATATATATATAGTAAACCAGTCACTTGGTCTTTCTTCCGAACTATATTAGGGTTAGACTAATATTTTATACTCCGTATCTTCTAAATATTTCGTGATTTAATTATTAATCTATTGATCTTTAGTATTTGATGGAGAATAGTCGTGCATCCTTCATCATCATTATAATTAGCTGTCTACTACTCCACATTTTTTTAGATAGTTTGCATGATCTTCCTAGATTAAATTATAATAGAATCATGGGTTCTATTCGCTATTCCACCTCGAACTTGTACGTGTGTATAAAATATCTACAGTTATGTATTTTTAATTAAATTCCATAGCCTGGAAAAAGATCCCTTTCTGTAGCTGAATATTCACTTAATGTCTCTTGCTTGGTAATAAACCTGTTATCGGAAAATATGTCGAAGTATTTTCAACGAATTGTCACTATCTTGTTATATTACATGCAATTGATAACTCTTATACAGCAACAAACTTTATTCAAGACAATATTTTAATAATAGAAATTAGAAACTATTTACTTACTTAAGTAAATTCTGATGATGCCTAACACATCTAACAAAATATTCTTTCAATTCATCATACTTCTCTTCGAAACCATCTTTTGTGATTGTTCTCATCTTTTTATTTACTTCTACCATTTTCTCTGTATTGAATACCAATAAACAATCATGTAAAATAGCGTATTGTCCCGATACACTCGTTAAAAAAGATAATAATAATAAATCGGTTCCCGCAGTAGCGCAAGCCATCGGAAAAGTAAATGTAATAACTTGTATAATATAAATAAGCTCATAATAAGGAGATGCTTTCCAGTCAAATGGATATTCTGTGACGAATGGTAGCGTCCTTTCATGGGTGGATATAGGAATTATGAAAAAAACAGTAATATAAATAATACCTAGAACAGAATGAATAAAAATGAATAATTAAATATTTAGCTTAGTACGAAAATTACAATACTATTGCCATAAAATAATACTCGTCCTTAGAAAATTCATTTCGGTCAAAATTGTTGATTTGAAAAATTATGAAATATATTATATTTTTGAATGGGAGTTAAATGGATACTAACCCATACATATAAAACTTGCAGTTAATGCACTGGTGTATTGGAACTGCTGTACAATTTTTTTCTGAGACAATCCACCGACTAAATCATAAGGCCAAAAGTTCATTACATCTCTAATGAGTTGTTCTAATTTGTCAGTTTGGTGCCATAAAAATGTTATTTTACTGAAACCCTAAAAGTTAATAAATGGTAAATACATATTCATCAAATCTTTTTATATTTTTCGTAAAGGTAATTAAGTAATATATGATACAAGTATTTGAAAAATTAAAGAATGATTTTATAGATTTTTCGGAAAACCTATTATCCTCTCCTCTTATATTACTAACGATTTTTTTTAAGCATTTATGCACCATTTTAGTGTGTTTCAGTAATTTTAAATGTTATTAAAATTATTTAGAATGGTACCTATTGAGGTACTTCTTCCTTTGTTAAAGCTAATTTTTGCAGCAACGTATTTGTTTATATGTAGACAATTATATTTTATGACGTATTCAAGAGTATTTCATAAAATTTTCTCTGCGGCACATTCAAAATTTTTATTATCTAGATAATTACATCAAATTCAATTAAATTAGTATTTTTTCTTGAAAATATTATATGAAAACATATAATTTTGATAACGTTTTTTAAAAAGCAGAATAAATTATCAATAAAATAACGAAATTGCCATGTTGATATATTTTTCCTTTTCGGAGGTATCCTAAGAAAAATGTAAATAGTATGAATTTTTCTTTAAATGTTGATTAAGCTCGTCAGTCTCAACGAAAATCAATAAATTTAGTCTGGTTAGAAAGGTCTCACATAGGACCTTTCTAAGAATGTGTTAAATACCCATTAATGCGATCTTTTGCACCTCACGAGCTGATAGATGACCTGGGAGCATCTTTAAATTTTCTTCATGTCTTTTTTTAGTGTTCCTAGTGCTCCAACTATAATTGGTACAGTTCCTGTTTTACAGATCCACGTCCTGGTGATCTCGATTTCCAGATCTTTGTATTTACTTATCTTTTCAGTTTCTTTTAACATGATGTTCGAATCCTCAGGAACGGATATATCGATTAACATGTATGTTTTCTGTATCTTGTTGTGCAACACTATATCAGGACGGTTGGCTGGAACTGTCCTTTCTGTGATTATTGGAACATCCCACATGATGGTACTAGTATTGGTATTCGTGAATATTTGCTAGCTGTTCCTACCCTCAGATTTTTGCACATAGTCCAGTGAACATAACTACACACTCTATTATGCAACAATATGACTTACATGTTCTTTTGCCTTATTACATAATCTATATTTATTTTCTACTGGCTGTCTCAAGATGTTCTTCTGGTGGTACCTGGTGTTAAGTACCTGATCCTCTGCCGCGATTATTAAATGTTCGGTCTCTCTTTTCAGACTGGAACTACGAAGCCATTGCGCAGATTCTTGTTTATCGACACATGGTCTGTCTAGTTCGCAAAAGAATTTTCCGTAAAGTCGTTTGTTCTTCAGTAGATCCATTTTATTTTTACATATTCTGTTTTTAACTGAAATTTAACATTTGGTACTTCGGTGTTATGTTCCAAATATTTTTTTAAATTCCTCGTATTCTTCCTGGAGTGAATACCTTGGTTTACTGGCATCATGATCTCTTACTAATCTACTAAATCTGTCTTTATCTAGCTTGATATAGTCGATTATACCAAAGATGGATGAATCATACGATGACTCTAGTTCAGTGACTCCTCTACCACAGTCTCGTCTATTGATATACAGTCTTTCGACATCAGATTTTGGATGATGGCTGTCTCCGATGGTGAAGAGTTTTCTAATTTTTGTCTCTATCTTTTTAATATCCATTCTCAATCAGTCGAGAATACTAAAACTATATGATATGACAGGAAAAGTTAATGTGTTGATAGCTGTGATTTTGTTTTTGGCATTTAACTCAATTTTGAGAATTTGGCGGATTCGAGGAAAACACTCCTTTTTGATCTTTTTTTTTCATTTGAGTGTTGTCTATACCATCGCTTTGTTCTACACCCAGATACTTATATGTATGTCTTATTCGTGACTATATTTCCTGTTTCCTAACTACTTCATTCGTGAGATATGGCCGATGGCTATTCTTAGTTGCCCACCAGGTACATTTCATTTTAAAACATCCTGTATAGAGTTATAGGTTTAATGAATAGGTGATCAAACTTACCGTTATAGGTATTAGAGTTAAACAAAGGGCATACATTGCCTTGTTAAAATTATTATTATTTTCGTAAGCAAATAGAACTAATCCGTTAAAAATAAAAATATCACAAATAATAAAAACTGCAGTCCATGCAGATTTTTGAAATTTATTTTTGGATCCTGGCCACAAAAATATTGGTTTAAGTAGTACCATAGCACCCCATAGATTCAATTTGCCATAATCCTTGGTGTTTAAAAATCGACTGGCATAGTCTAAAATGTAATAAAACTTTTTTTTTAATCAGTTTAGCAAGTATTTGTTTATTTATTATTATAAATAATACTTACAATGTTACCATAAATGTGAAAGACATTTTATATTTTTTTAAATTACAAATATTCTAAGTTTGTTTAAATAATACGAAAATTGTTTCACCAGTGTTTACCAGTGACAAGATTGTTTGAGGATAAAAAAGAACATTGGTGAAACAATTGTCATAAGAATATTTAATATTTAAATGAAATAGTTTTGGGAAGAACAAATGGAAGACCAAGAGCATAGTGGGAGACAACACGAAGAATTTACAAGAATTCAGTATGAACAAAGTACAGATAGATAAGATTTTCCTCAAGATGTTTTAACAAATTTATGTGACATGATAAAAGACATTGAAAATGAATCGGGAAATGAATTAGAAAACACGTAAAATGAATTAGAAAATATGAAAGATGAATTGGGAACTATGACTGAATAATTGGAAGACAAGATAGCTACCAAAGAAGATATAAAAAATCTTCAAAGAAATATTAGTAAGGTTAGGAAGATATGACAGGAAAAAAGGTCGAAATGATTAGAGAAGAAATTAATATTACCAGGAAACAACAAAAATAAATAGGTCAATATATGATAATTCAATTAGAAAGAAAGATCACAGGATTAGTAATAATAAAAAACTCATGAAGGGAAAAATTGTGAAAGTAGAAGATAAGATTGTTAATAACAAAAATAAAATTCAAAGAGTAGAGCAAGAAATGAGACAGGGTCTAGAAATTGGTAAGGAAATAAATGCAGGAGAAATGAGGAATACAAAGACAATCAATATTTTGGAAAATAAATTAATAGACATGATTAGAGAATAAAAAGAGGCAAAAGAATATTGAAGAAAGGAGCAAGAGAGAATAAACAAAAAAATTAGAACAAATGAAAAAGATATATGAGTTTAGAATTGGTGATGCCACAATAATAATTATAAAAAGAGATTAAAAGTGATGATTTACTTATTCAGTGTTTACATAAAGTATGGAATAAATTCATTTTAAGCTAAACAAACAAATTTGAGAAAAAATTCTGATACAGGTCGGCTTTTGATTTTAATTTAATGCATTTTTACATAACAATAAAATATACAGGGTAAACCACACACAACAAAATAATACAAGAGTAAAAATAAATTGCCACACAATAAATTACAATAAGTGTTCGAATTGTCGCCCTTCTTGTACTGGACAGTGTTCTAATCGATCAAAAAATTCCTGCTGAAATTTATTAATGGTTTCCAGCGAAATGTTATTTATTTCTTGACTAATTCTATCTTTTAAATTAATTGTCGTCGGGTCCACATTTATAGGCAACATTTTTTAGATGAACACACAAAAAGAAATCTAATAGCATGAGATCCGGTGACCTTGGTGGCCATTCAGTGAGCCTACCGATCCACTTGTTGGGGAAAATTTCGTCAAGATATGTTGCAGATAAGTTGACCCGTTTACAATTCCATAAGAAAAATAGGGTCCAATGATTTTATTTCGAATAATTCCTGCCCAAACATTAATTTTCTGTGGATATTGAGTGTGATGTTCATCATCCATTTAGGATTTTCCTTTACCCAATATCTACAATAATGTCTGTTGACTTCACCATTTAATGTAAAGGTGTATTCGTTAGAAAAAATACCGTGTAACGTTGTTGTGTGGATTTTCTTCCATAACCAATAAAATGTATTGCTCGCTGTTGACTGACTTGCAGGTTGTTCTGGCTATTTATTATTAAAGATAGCACATACCTCTTGTTGAGTTCGCATCTTATCGCCGCAATTAATTAACATAAGAACTTCAACCCTTTGTTTTATATATAAACGGATTTTTAAAGTGTGAACAAGCAAATTTAGAATAACTAAACTGGTACTACACTTCACAAGTGTCACTGTCATTAGTGAGTATTAAAGAGTAGCCTACTGAGTCATTATCACAACTTTTTACAACTGACAAATTTTTACAATAACGATAACCAAAGGTATACTGGTATTCATTTTAAAATTATCGTATCTTCAAAGCCATTAATTACCGAAAACAAGTATGATATATTTTTCGAATTCTCTTGAAATTTGCAATCTAAAAAAAATAAAATATGTGCCAATTATAAAAATTATCGATGACATCGTTACTCACAAATGGTTTGCCCTGTATATTTAATTGTTATGTAAAAATACATTAAATTAAAATAAAAAAAACCGACTTGTCTCAGGATTTTTCCTCAAAATTGTTTGTATATATGTATATTTTGTTTTTAGCTTAAAATGAATTTATTCCATACTTTATGTACACACTGTATATATGTATATATATATATATATATATATTAGTAAAAATATGAATACAGGGATTCTGATAAAATTAACCAAAAAATATGCAAAAGAACATACAAACAAGGCACTCAAATCAAATCGACAAAACTAGAAGGCGAAACAGAAAACATTACCTGACGTCAAAGGAACCACCAACAAAATCTGTAGGATTTTAGGTAAACAAAAAATCTGAAATCAAGGATAATAAGAGAAATCGTGGAAATAGAAAATAGAGCTGAAAGAGCTGAAAAAAGATAAGCAGAGTTCTTCAAAATCCTAAAACAGAAATGTCTTTAGATAGTCCAGGCATCTGTAGGTATACATGTAAAGGACAAACAAATAGACGATTTAATATAAGACAAATGAATACGAACACGTCGTATAGAACAATCACAGGATCTCGAAATGGACCCAGCATTAGAGCACACAGATACAATAAATCTTAAAAAATCAAAGTATTGGTCAGCATCGAGAATCTGAAAACAAGGATAACAAGAGAAATCGTGGAAATAGAAAATCTTCCATATAATTTAAATTAAATTAAAGTATGGAGACACGCGGATAAAAGAGATGACACCGAACAGCCATTCAAACAAACCCCGACGGGAGCGTTATTTCGGATAAAATCTAAATAGTGCCAAAAGAAGTACCAACTGCGAGGAAAACGAGAGATTGAAAAAAGAAATTAGTGAACTATAAATACAATTCCGAAATCTATAACATCAAATAAAGAAAGGTGAACGAGAACACCAGAAGAATGAAAAAAAAATGCTAGTAGACAAAAGCCAAGTAGTTCTGTTAAGGAAATAACTAATCGTACCAGAGGACAACCTGGAAATCCTCGAAAGAAGAGAACAGATGGAGTCTGTCGTCCAAATATATTGGTATCATCCTGGATCAGCGACTGACTTTCAAACAGAATGTGGAAGCAGCTTTCGACAAAGCGAGGTAGATTTAGTAGCACCATAAGGAGGAGACGCAAACCATCCATACACACCAAACAAGACTTGTAAATGCGACACAATATGAAACCATATGAGTATATAAACATAGATTTGAGGCAAGCCGTAGACGCATCGTGTTATATGAACAACCAATTGATCTACTGGGACCTACAATAGACACCGGTCCTAAAGATTATGAAAAACAAGACCACACGAGCAACTTATGGAATTGCATGACATGTATGATTGCAGACAACCACAGAAGACACCCACTCCCCAGAAAGTAGACCACAATGTAAATGCCGGATTTCACAAATAATTCATTAGAGAAACAACAAAGGTGAGGGTCAGAATGCTGTTTTTCAATATTTCTTCTGATCAAGAACAGTGGTAAATAATACTCGCTCAAATAAATCCTGACGGGACTTTTTTAAGATGGGTTAGAACCTTACACATGTATGAGGACTTGGCGACTACGGCTGAAGCTGTAAAAAATGATAAAAACTATAAAATTAAACAGATAAAATACACAACAAAAACCGAAGTAACGAGGTTAGAGACACCAGAAGGATTTGGGTGCTTCACGCCAAATATTAAAGCACCAAAAGATCCTTTATTTCAGGTATCTTTCAAAAAATGCCTCAAAGTGAAAATAGGATCATGCAGAGTTTATAGTATTATGGAAATGATAGACAAGACAATAGATGACAATCCATGTCCAAGTCACCAACACCAAAACGTGTGTTATAATAATTTCTTATGTCTTATCTGATGATGCCGAAGATGAAACATGTCATATAAGAATATTTAAAAGCTTTGACAAATCGTAGAAACTTAAGATAAGTATAATTTATCTTTAAAATGCTGAATAGATCTGCTTGATCAAAAAGTTTTTTTTTTAATTTGAGATAATTCACATTTATTTTGGTTCTGCTTAAAAATTATAGAATATTTAAAAATCAGTGCGAATATTAATTTCCCAGCTGTTGCCCTTATTATATACATATCACATATTTTCAATTTTTTTCATTGATTAAAAATTAAGAACTTACTGTAAAACACCATGATGCTGAAGAATGCTGAAGAGTAGAATCATAACCAGAGGTTGAAAGAGATTTATATAAATAAGAATTTCATTAATACATAATTTTATTTTTTATTAAAATCTATCTGTTAAGGTACATTGGTAATATTTCTTGTTTAGTTTTTTATTTGGTGTTTTTATTCTATTCACCTATGACCTTTTTGTGTTTAAAAAATAATTATCCGAGTAAAGTCTAAAGATGACATAGATTAGGACGGACAAATTGGTTTTTGTTACATAGTCGAAGTTTATCAATCTACAAACTTTTTACACTAAACCTTAAGGAAAATAATTTATGTATTCTAACGTAGAAAACAATTTTCATTAATATTCTATATTAGTCATTTGGTGTAATATAAAAATTTCAGGAAAAATTATAATATTAATTATTTAAATATCTAGTAGAAAATGTATAAATGTTTAAAAAGGCTTCATAGTTAAACGGTTAAAGTTAAAGAATTTATACTTAGAAGCTTTTAGAGACTCTTAAATAATTGTATAGAACAGAGACGTATTTATTGGTAGGATTCAATTTTTATATTGCTGAATAGAGCAATCACTCTTCTTTCCCTTGCAAGATTGACCAATTATAATTTGCTGTATGCAATCATAAAAAGAGAACATTTTTTCTACTAATAAAGAGGAAATCCTAAAAATATTATTCAGAGATCCACAAATCAACTCAAACTTGTTATTTTGGACCTACGACCACCACGGTGAGTATGACCAGTAAAGAATGAACATTTACAAATCTGCTCCGTTCACTCCTATGAAGAGATACATTTGTCCCATTGAAGAAATTATATTAGTAACAGACTCTGGAGATACAGAGTGGGTAGAAAAACATTTAAAGTTACGCTTAGATAGGACGTAAAATTGACATACAATTGTATTTCAAAAAGCAATCAGTTTAGACAGTTATAGACAATTTGTCAAGAAGATATATTAAGTATTTTAATTTGGAAATCGCCTAAATTAATTAATATTTTTTTGTGTATTGTCCAATTTGAGGCCCAGTGCATCTGCGGAAGTGTTTTTGTTGCTGTGCGGCCCCGATTTGTGTGACAAAAAAAAATATAAGAAACTAAAACAGTCATAAGTAAGCATTAGACGATAAAACAGTCCGGAAAAAAACGGACCAATA